>WNWK01022148.1:17500-33015 GCA_009830355.1 Cherax destructor
CTAAATGAACTACATATTGCTAACCCATCCAGAGGCCTTCGACAGTGTGCCCCACGAGACTCTACACTACGAAGTACCTAATGAACATCTGAGAGTCAAATTTTTTTAAGAAGTATACTAATAAGACACTGTGTACAGAACAAAAAGTTGACAACTAGTCACACTAAGGGACGGAGTTGAAAGATGGAGAAATGTGACAATCATATTTTCTCAAGGATCAGTAGTAGGACTGATGCTCTTCTTAATTATGTGAACAACCTACCTTTAGAGAGAGTGTCTTTCCCATCACTGATGCTAAGCAAATAAGAATAATGGAAACAAAAGATGAGGTAAGAAGTTACAAGAGTATATGTGAAAGTTACAGAAATGCTCTGACAAGTTGCTATAAGATATTACCCAAATAAATGCAAGATAATGTATAAAGTTGGCTAAAGGCATCATGTGAGAAGAGTTCAGCTTCTAGATTCCGAAGAGAAGGATATGAGGAGGAAAAAAATAATAAAAATTGAAGTAGTATTTGCAAATTTGACGAATGTAAAAACATCCGTCAGGATTTTCACCACAGTATCCTTTAAGAGTCTCAAAGAATCCTTCAGGATTTTTTACACTATATGGTGCCTTCGGGGTACTCACCTCAAGCACTTCAGAAAACTTGAGGAGATGAAGAGGTTTACCACCAGATGGTCTGTGAAATAAAAGGGGAACATGACCACAACACACGATATATTCAGGTTCGCCAACAGGATGCACAACGACAAGGGGACACAAGAACTGGTTCCACTGAACCATCAAGTAAGCCAGAGAGATGTAATAAGAAAGTTATTCAGTGTGATAGTGAAGAGTGCATGGAACACATTAAGCCAGGAAGTGAGTCTTAATCCAATTTGTTGTGAAATATTCTTATAACATCGGTTAACAAAATGCATTCGTTACTTTGTAACAAAATGCTCTCTTAAAACCCATCCAGTGTGGTCAAGCCATTTAACCTCTCTTACCTCTCTCTTCCTGTCTACCCACAACCTTTTTTCACCGCTCTATCCAACCCCAAACCTTCCCCTCCCTATTCTTGCCATCGATCTTATGGCCTAACAAAAATAAAAGCTTCCGTCGATGCTTCAATACACTTCCCAGAACACAACACACACTCACACTCACACAGGGATTGGTTCAGCTCAAGGGCAAGCTTACACAGGTACACCTGATGAATAGTACAGCTTATAGTGAAATCTGTGAAGGCTTGTGGAACTGCTACAGCTTATGGGAGAGCCTACGAATATACACCTGATGTATGGTGCAGCATCAAGTGAAACCTGTGGGACTGATCTTGCTTAACAAGAAACCTGCGAAGATACACCTGGTGAAAGGTGCAGCATTAAGTAAAGCGTGTGGAGGCCTGTGGGACTGCTGCTGCTTTAAGGCAATTATACCTGATGAACAGTATAGCTTAAAGTGAAACCTTTGGAGATCTGAAGGACTGCTACAGCTAAAGGGCAAGCCTGCGGAGAAGGCTCTAAAGATCTATTTGAATCATAGTGGGTTGAGTTCTAGCTCCTGAAAGTCTGCATCGCTTCACCCACCTTCGCCCAGTCACCCGTATCTACACATCGTATTATCTGCTCCTGACGCTAACCTGGACCCAGCTGGTTGTGTCTAATAAATGAAACAATAGGATCCCTCTCCCGTCCCCCACAACATCCTATCTTATGGTATTCCATTATTCTTGAATGGAAGAGTTTCATTCTTATCTTGCTATAACACAGTGGTGATGTCCTAGTAATTGTAGTGTTGGCATCTACCGCAGAACTGTAGGAGACAGAGAGGTTGTCAGAACTGCAGAGTGGTGAGGTTACCAGAGCTTGAGTGGTGAGGTTGTCAGTACTGCAGAGTGGTGAGGTTGTCAGACTTGAGTGGTGAGATTGTCAGAACTGCAGAGTGGTAAGGTTGCCAGAGCTTGAGTGGTGAGGTTGTCAGAACTTGAGTGGTGAGGTTGTCAGAACTGCAGAGTGGTGAGGTTGTCAGAACTTGAGTGGTGAGGTCAGAACTTGAGTGGTGAGGTTGTCAGAACTTGAGTGGTGAGGTTGTCAGAACTTGAGTGGTGAGGTTGTCAGAACTTGAGTGGTGAGGTTGTCAGACCTGCAGAATGGTGAGGTTGTCAGAACTTGAGTGGTGAGGTTGCCAGAGCTTGAGTGGTGAGGTTGTCAGAACTTGAGTGGTGAGGTTGTCATAACTTGAGTAGTGAGGTTGTCAGAACTTGAGTGGTGAGGTTGTCAGAACTGCAGAGTGGTGAGGTTGTCAGAAATTGAGTGGTGAGGTCAGAACTTGAGTGGTGAGATTGTCAGGACTTGAGTGGTGAGGTTGTCAGAACTTGAGTGGTGAGGTTGTCAGAACTTGAGTGGTGAGGTTGTCAGAACTGCAGAGTGGTGAAGTTGTCAGAACTTGAGTGGTGAGGTTGTCAGAACTTGAGTGGTGAGGTTGTCAGAACGTGAGTGGTGAGGTTGTCAGAACATGAGTGGTGAGGTTGTCAGAACTGCAGAGTGGTGAGGTTGTCAGAACTGCAGAGTGGTGAGGTTGTCAGAACTTGAGTGGTGAGGTTGCCAGAACTTGAGTGGTGAGGTTGTCAGAACTTGAGTGGTGAGGTTGTCAGAACTTGAGTGGTGAGGTTGTCAGAACGTGAGTGGTGAGGTTGTCAGAACGTGAGTGGTGAGGTTGTCAGAACTTGAGTGGTGAGGTTGTCAGAACTGCAGAGTGGTGAGGCTGTCAGAACTTGAGTGGTGAGGTTGTCAGAACTGCAGAATGGTGAGGTTGTCAGAACTTGAGTGGTGAGGTTGTCAGACCTGCAGAATGGTGAGGTTGTCAGAACTGCAGAGTGGTGAGGCTGTCGTACTAATCTGGTCGTTCTACATCCTGGTTTGTTACGGTCACACAAGCTCGTGTTGTGATCACCCATGGATGCAGGTGTTCTTCATGGATGCAGGTGTTCTTCATGGATGCAGGTGTTCTTCATGGATGCAGGTGTTCTTCATGGATGCAGGTGTTCTTCATGGATGCAGGTGTTCTTCATGGATGCAGGTGTTCTTCATGGATGCAGGTGTTCTTCATGGATGCAGGTGTTCTTCATGGATGCAGGTGTTCTTCAGCGTTTGGAACATACACATCAGAAATTATTGTGGTTAAAAAGATTACGACTGCTTTAAAACTAAAGATTACGACTGCTTTAAAACTAAAGATTACGACTGCTTTAAAACTAAAGATTACGACTGCTTTAAAACTAAAGATTACGACTGCTTTAAAACTAAAGATTACGACTGCTTTAAAACTAAAGATTACGACTGCTTTAAAACTAAAGATTACGACTGCTTTTAAACTAAAGCCTTGTACCTGAAACTGTATTTTGTTATTAATATTCAGTCGTTAATATTAATAATATTTAAATAAGCAGACTCTATCCAGTCTAATATTAACATCACTAATGAATATGTATATTTATTTTCAGTAACACTAACAACACAAATGAATATATTTAATATACTTTAGTATTAATAATAAATATATTACACCTATTGTAACATTACCAACAACAATGACAAGTGGGGTCTGAACCCATGGCAAGTCAGGCACTAGCCATTTATATATATATATATATATATATATATATATATATATATATATATATATATATATATATATATATATTATTGCAACCACGAACGAGTGGTATTGATCAGTAACAACACTACGCTAGTATATATGACGAGATATACACAATTCAGTATATATTCCATGTATGGCTCTTCTTATAACTGTTTTTTCTATCTATATCTCTATTTGTTTCTCCATCTGCTCATGCTGTTGGCTCTAATTACCCGTGTAAAATAAAACCAGCCCATTTTACGATGCCAGATAAATGTTACTGAGGCTATAAATATTTTCTTCTCTAAAAAAAAAAAAACATGAAGTTGAAAAAAAAAATCACGGCAGCAAGTGGAGGCTGCATGGTTATGGTGTTCCATTCACGCTACCCCCCCCAGCAAGTGGAGGCTGCATGGTTATGGTGTTCCATTCACGCTACCCCCCAGCAAGTGGAGGCTGCATGGTTATGGTGTTCCATTCACGCTACCACCCCCCAGCAAGTGGAGGCTGCATGGTTATGGTGTTCCATTCACGCTACCACCCCCCAGCAAGTGGAGGCTGCAGGGTTATGGTGTTCCATTCACGCTACCACCCCCCAGCAAGTGGAGGCTGCATGGTTATGGTGTTCCATTCACGCTACCACCCCCTCTTTTATTTATCCAGTAATACGACAAGAAAATTCGCTTATGCTACCTAATATAAAAATTCTATTCTCACTTTCGCAGCTTACTACATTAATACGAAATTACTGCATAGCCTTTTGATTTATGCATATATCCAACAGAGATATAATGATATGACCATGAATTTTTAATTTTAAATGAGGAAGGTTTACCCTTGGCAGTATTAAAATTTGTTTTATGGTGAAAATTTAATTAACAAAATTACATATAATGGAGTTCAGCGTCAAACTTTCATTTATAAAAAACTAAATCGAGCGGTATTTATATATATATATATATATATATATATATATATATATATATATATATATATATATATATATATATATATATATATATATATATATATATATATATGAATAGGGTGCAATGTGGCAGATGTTGCAGGTGTATGGAATAGGAGGTAGGTTACTGAAAGCAATGAAGAGTTTTTATGAGGATAGCGAGGCTCAGGTTAGAGTGTGTAGGAGGGAGGGGGACTATTTCCCAGTAAAAGTGCTCCTTAGACAAGGATGTGTGATGTCACCGTGGTTGTTCAATATATTTATAGCTGGGGTTGTAAGAGATGTGAATGCGAGGGTCTTGGCAAGAGGTGTTGGGTTAAAAGATAAATAATCAAATACAAAGTGGGAGTTGTCACAGTTGCTTTTTGCTGATGACACTGTGCTTTTGGGAGATTCTGAAGGGAAGTTGCAGAGGTTGGTGGATGAATTTGGTAGGGTATGTAAAAGAAGAAAATTGAAAGTGAATATAGGAAAGAGTAAGGTGATGAGGATAACAAAAAGATTAGGTGACGAAAGATTGAATATCAGATTGGAGGGAGAGAGTATGGAGGAGGTGAATGTATTCAGATATTTGGGAGTGGACATGTCAGCAGATGGGTCTATGAAGGATGAGGTGAATCATAGAACTGATGAGGGGAAAAGGGTGAGTGGTGCACTTCGGAGTCTGTGGAGACAAAGAACTTTGTCCATGGAAGTAAAGAGGGGAATGTGTGAGAGTATAGTTATACCAACACTCTTATATGGGTGTGAAGCATGGGTGATGAATGTTGCAACGAGGAGAAGGCTGGAGGCAGTGGAGATGTCATGTCTGAGGTCAATGTGTGGTGTGAATATAATGCAGAGAATTCGGAGAGCTGAGGAGGGGTTGTTGAGGTGGTTCGGACATGTAGAGAGAATGGAACGAGACAGAATGACTTCGAGAGTGTATAAATCTGTAGTGGAGGGAAGGCGGGGTAGGGGTCGGCCTAGGAAAGGTTGGAGTGAATGGGTAAAGGAGGTTTTGTGTGCGAGGGGCTTGGACTTCCAGCAAGCATGTGTGAGCGTATTTGATAGGAGTGAATGGAGACAAATGGTTTTTAATACTTGACGTTATGTTGGAGTGTGAGCAAAGTAACATTTATGAAGGGATTCAGGGAAACCGGCGGGCCGGACTTGAGTATAGGAGATGGGAAGTAGTGTCTGCACTCTGAAGGAGGGGTGTTAATGTTGCAGTTTTATAACTGTAGTGTAAAGCACCCCTCTGGCAAGACAGTGATGGTGTGAATGATGATGAAAGTTTTTCTTTTTCAGGCCACCCTGGCTTGGTGGGAATCGGCTGATGTGTTAATAAAAATAAAAATAATGTGTGTGTATATATATATATATATATATATATATATATATATATATATATATATATATATATACTTTATTATCATTCAATAACTTAAATAACTTAAATTTGTCCTGTTTGCTGACAAAAATTTCCTAACCTGCCTATTGACGTCAGTATATGAAGCCTCATCACTAAAAAACTGGGAGTGTTCTACACAATGTCTGGATTATTATAGAACTATTGCAAACTCACTTATTTTATTGTAACTTTCTTTACTCCAATAAAACATTAAATGCTTGCAGTTTCGAGGGACATTTATTGAAATATTGCAGTGCAGTTAATGTTTCGGGGAAAAATCTATAGCCGTCATCTGGATTCATTTCTGGAACACCTTTATGATGATGGTGGTTGATTTTTCGGCGAAATGTTGAATGTTGAGCAGAATTTCCACAAGTGTCCTCAAAATCCGCAGGTCCTTCCCACCCGTATTTAATGTTATTACACTAATAATGATAATAATATAAATAAAATCAATAATAATAATTGACGCATTAATTAATTAAACAGAAAATAAATGCATAAATATACATAATATCAACCTCCTTTAACGCCTGAGGTGATAAAAATAAAATAAAAACTCCTCTTAATTTATTAAGATCTCACGAAAAAAAAATTGGTTGACGAATTTCATAATTAAGGATAAGATTTCGCTCTTTTACGCCTTAGTTTTTTTTTCTTTATTTCTTCGTATGGTAATCTTGCTAAGACTGCTGCAGTTCACCACACTTATCAACTCAACACACACACAACTCACAGTAATATTTCTTATCAGTTTCACAATTTAATTTTCTGCACGAGGCTTTTTTAATAGTGTTCACCTTAGCCTTATCCTTCCTGTCCCTTCATCTTCCTATAGCTGCAATTTACCTAACCCTGCATTTAATTGTCCCTCCTTCTACCTATCCTTGCATCTAATTATCGTTCAGTTTTCATATTTCTTGCATCTTCTAATTTTCCAAGATTGTCTTCCTTCCTGCTTTCCTTTTATGTATATACATATATACATCTATTTTTTTCTCTCTCCCTCCCTTCCTTGTTCCTCCGCCCTCTAATCCTTTTCCTTTTTCCCCTCTCCCTCTCCTGTCTCCTCCGTAACCCCTCTCCTTTTATGTACCTCTGTGTCTAACTGTCTGTCTGGCTGTCTGTCTCTGCCAATTCCCCTCGGACTCTGCCCACCCCCAAACTATCTTTCTCTCTCTCTCTCTATCTCTCTCTCTCTCTCTCTCTCTCTATATATATATATATATATATATATATATATATATATATATATACCTCCTACATTTGGGGTTTTCAGCATAAGCAAGAAGCTTAATGTCCTAAGCTCTCAGACCTGGGCTCTGGGACCAGCAGTGTCCACCGTCATTGCAAGCACTCATTAACAAGCAATTAGTATATTTCCCAGCGGAAATGATTGCTATTTATTCGACTAAAAGGAACATCCTTCAATTTATCACCAATTGGAGTCATGAGATTCAGGAGCCCAAGGTGTACTGGAGCGATATATGAGGGAAATTAATGAAATATCTGAGGAGGTCGTCCGCCATAATGAGTCAGCAGCTGGACTGTCAGCAGTATCTTTGTTATATTGTCCAGGACCGCGCGCTTGTCTCATTCTAGGGATCTTGGGATCACCTTCCTATTGCCTGACGATAATATTGCATGAGGATCATACTAATCTGTATAAGTTGTATCATGTACTTGTAGAAATAAAGACTATTATTATTATTATTAATCGAGGATCATCTTGACTGAGGATCCAGTTGTTCCTGGTTACTTAACTGTAAGAAACACATATGCATGTACGCGTGTGTGTACTCAGATGGGATTGTGAGGTCGAGCTCCAGCTGCTGGGTCCATTTGATAGTTCCTGGTTCTGTGCTATTTGATTATACCTACTGTGAATGTTGTCAGCCTCATACACAAGCTCGCTCCTCCATTTCACTTTCTTTCAATTAATATATATATATATATATATATATATATATATATATATATATATATATATATATATATATATATATATATATATATATATATATATATATATATATATATATATAGTGTGTGTGTGTATGTGTGTGTGTGTGTGTGTGTGTGTGTGTGTGTGTACTCACCTAATTGTACTCACCTAATTGTGGTTGCAGGGTCGATACTCAGCTCCTGGCCCCGCCTCTTCGCTGTCCGCTACTGGGTCTCTGCTCTCCCTGCTCCATGAGCTTTATCATACCTTGGTTTAAAACTATGTATGGTTCCCGCCTCCACTATATCGTTCGCTAGACTATTCCACTTCCTAACTACTCTATGGCTGAAGAAATGCTTCCTAACATCCCTTTGACTCATCTGAGTCTTCAGCTTCCAGTTGTGTCCCCTTGTTTGTGTTCCCTCTCTGGAACATCATGTCACTATCTACCTTGTCGATTCCCCGCACTATTTTGTATGTCGTTATCATGTCTCCTCTAACCCTTCTGTCCTCCAGTGTTGTTAGTCCTATTTCCCTCAACCTTTCTTCATAAGGCAGTCCCCTGAGTTGTGGAACTAGCCTTGTCGCAACTGTTTGGAGGAAGTTTCCAGAGTGTGGGTGTGTGTGTGTGTGAACTTTATTAATAGACAGAATACTTTGACAGAAAACACAAACATTAATATATTCGGACAATATATAAAAAATTATGAATCTCCTCCAACTCCTCCGAAGCCGGACGCGAGCTCAGTATGCAGCATGCATTTTCCCTCTGGATGACCACGCTGAGGTGTTGGAACATGAAAGTGGCTTGCCCAGTTCTTTAAGGAAACGTGTGGCATTTTTTCCCCATGATCCCAAGGTCTCTGATCCCACTGGTACAAATTGATACGGTTGGCTTATGTCCCTGTACTTGTCGATCTTGTACTCCTCCCTGTGGTCAGCAGCTCCTCCCTGTCGCCCGACACTGTGATGGATGTAGGTGTCAGCCAGTGTCTACACACAGGTATAATCCCATGCTAAGAGCTTGCCATTCTTCCAAGGATAGATGGTGATCCCATCGGGGTGGTTTGCTGGGTTGTAGGTATTGTTGGCTGCTAGTGATCGGGACTCTCTCTCTGCTGGGCATCCAGCTGTAGGAAGAGTTATCTTTATGATGTCGTTGACCTCATTGTGTCTTGCATGGCAGCCCTTGATTTTGGAACAGTTAAGACCATGTAGACCATATTGGTCGGCTTGCGCATCGCCGCAAATACACGTATATTCTGTGTGAATTGGGGCAACAAGGCGGAGAGCCATTGCCGAAATGGGAACTGTTTGGAGGAAGTCCCCAGAATGAAGTGAAACTCACAGCTTGGAGACGGGCCGTCTCCTTGTCTGATATTACAGCCCTAAGCATGTTGGAAAGCACCTTTTCAGCGATGGGGCCATCCCAACTTGACTGTTTGTAGGCCAGTTTTGCACTAGGTTTTGGTGCTGGAGCAGCAAGAGTCTCCCATTCAGTGATGGCACTGGCGTAGCTAGGGTCCTGTATTCCTGCTGAGTCACTGAGGTTGTCCGGAAGAATTTGTCTTATTAACTCGTTTGATCAGTAAACAGGTGATATCACAATATGCAGAACAACTACTGTGAAAAAAGTAATGAAATTCCAAGGGCTTTCGTGACTTCTCACATTATCCTTGATAATGTGAGAAGTCACAAACTGTGACTGGCCGAGGATCGAGCCCGTGTTATTTTAACTCGCCTCGTGGGAAGCAAGTCAAGTGGTTAGAGCGACGTGAATTTTCACTTGCTTCCCACGAGGAGAGCTAAAATAACACGGGTTCGATCCTCGGCCAGCCGCAGTTATATTTATTAGTAGTAGTAGTAGTATAGTCATAGATAAAATCTAAACCCGAAAATGCCTGTGTAGAACGTTCATCTGTAAGACCTTTTTTCTGTGGCTAGGTGTTGGATAGGGAGTAGGTTGCTATGCCGTGGCTAGGTGTTGGATAGGGAGTAGGTTGCTATGCCGTAGCTAGATGTTGGATGGGGAGTAAGTTGCTATGCCGTGGCTAGGTGCTGGATAGGGAGTAGGTTGCTATGCCGTAGCGAGGGAAAGACTAGCAGCACGCCAGCCCTACAACCCACAACCACCGGTACCAGTGGCGTGCAGAGGTCTGGTGATGCCCGGGGCCAACTCCTTGATTGTATGCCCCAAAGACTCGAGTATACGGCCTAGTACTGAGAAATATGAGAAGAAACATGAAATAAACACTATTCGATTTAAATATAAATCAACCAAATTTATTAAGGAAGGGACAGCCACGTCTGCGTGTTGCTTTTGATGGATGCTCCACGTACGTCATGCGCATGCGTGTGGGGCGCACCATTTTATGTTACAGAAAGGGTACACCATGTAGTGCGGTGAGCCTCCAAAAATTATTTATCACCACTGAAATTTCAAATTCAATATCTTATTTCCCTCTCTAATTTGATGCCCCCCCCCAATTTGGATGACCGGGGCCACCGCCCCGTCGGCCCCCTTCCCCTCTACATGCCACTGACCGGTACGCACTCCATGCCCTGACCTCTGGAATTTCTTAACCTAGTCGTTCTCTTTAATTTTTCTCCTGCTTCATGTTCAGAACTCTCTCTCTCTCTCTCTCTCTCTCTCTCTCTCTCTCTCTCTCTCTCTCTCTCTCTCTCTCTCTCTCTCTCTCTCTCTCTCTCTCTCTCTCTCTCTCTCTCTCTCTCTCTCTCTCTCTCTCTCTCTCTCTCTCTCTCTCTCTCTCTGAGAGCAAGAAGCTTCCCTGGCAGTGCCAGTCACCGGCACTGGGACACACGCATCACAAAAAGTGACAGAATATAAAACTTTTATTGATGATCTGTGTTGTCCAGCCTCGCAGTTTGCAAGAGAACCAAGAGGAGGACTAAGAAACAAGAAAATTAGGAAAGATATGAAGAAAAGAAGAAGAGAAGAGGAAAAAGGAGAAGACAAAAAATAAAAAGAAGAATGACAGCAACAACGAACGACAACATCTACAACAATAAAAATAATAAGCATATAATAAATAATAATAATAATAATAATAATAATAATAATAATAATAATAATAATAATAATAATAATAATAATGAAAATTAAAATAAATATAATATTAAAAACGAGGTGAACCATACAACTAACGAGGATAAAAAAACCAGTTGGGTGTTACACTCAGGTATCTGTGGAGACAAAGACATTATCCATGAATGAAGATTGAGACACTTATGCAACATATGGGAATCTTTATTGAAGAAACGTTTCGCCAAACAGTGGCTTCATCAGTCCAATACAAAGCAGAAATGTGTTTGAGGTAATCAGTCCCTCGGCCTGGAGTCGATGTGTTCAGTCCATCAATCTTATAGAAAGTACAGCATAGGGCCGTAGAAGTGGTTTATATACTGTAGTCAGGTGAGGCGAAGCAGCAGGAGGCGGCGGGGTCATAGTGGTACCAACCACTATGACCCCATATGTTGCATAAGTGTCTCAATCTTCAACTTGTTAGTTTTAAACCAATTATCCATGAATACAAAAACAGGACTGTGTGAGAGTATAGTGGTAACAACGTTCTTATATGGGTGCGAAGCATGTGTTGTGAATGTTGCAGCTAGGTTGAGGCTGGAGGCAGTGATGTCGTGTGTAAGGGCAATGTGTGGTGAAAATATTATGCAGCGAATTATCCAGAGGGCTGAGAAGGGGATGTTGAGGTGGTTTACACATTTAAAGAGGATAAAGCAAATAGGATGACTGTAACAGTGAAGGTGGGTTGGGGGTCATCCTAAGAAAGGTTGAAGGGAATAAAGGAGGTTTTGTATGCGAGGGACGTGGACATTCAACAGGAACGTTTAAGGAGTGAGTGGAGGCAAGTGGCTTTTATGACCTGACGTGATGTTGGAGTGTGTGCAAGATAACATTTATGAAGGGATTCAAGGAAACTGGTTAGCCGGGCTTGAGTCCTGGAGGCGGAGAGTACAGTGTCTGCACTCTGAAGGAGGGGTGGGAATATTTGCAATTTGGAGAGGCATCCTAACTATAGTATCGGCGTACCTCTGGCAAGACAATGATGGTTAGAGAGTTACTTTTTTTGGTCACCTTACCTCACTAGTAGTAGTAGTAGTAGTAATATATAATAATAATAATAATAATAATAATAATCCCTCAGCCCAACACTGCATGCCAACTCTGCCTCATTTCCAACACCACAAACTTATATTTTCACTATAACTCGTGTTTAAACATATATTCTCAAGAATGACTTCCACAAGAATATATGCACCATTTTTTACTATTATACGCAGGATATATGAATAAATATGCTTCGCCAAGAAAGTATATTGCGGATAAGAGAAAACGCGAGGCTGGCATGCAAGAAACTTGATACCATCATTGACTGAATGAAAACTGAAGCTTGAGGGAACTTTGAGATTTTCCTAAATTTGCACAGAATTTACGTTCCTGATTTCTCATTTATAATCTTTTCTTAGGTTTGCAACACGTCATTGACACATTTGTTAATAAGGAGTAGTTAAAAAATGAGTGATAAATTATTGTCAGACGTTTGAGGCCTTAAAATGATAAGAATTGCTCAGGACATGATGTCTGTTGGGAACCACACCATAAGTATTGGTCGCTACACTATAAACATTGATCAATGCGAGTTATATATATTGGCTGAAATGCTATTAATATTGATGAATATGCATTAAATATTTTCCAATACATGATAAATATTGTTCAGTACATGATAAATATTGTTCAGTATATGATAAATATTGGTCAAGATATTATAAATATTAGCAAGTACAGTCAAAGTTGCAGGGACATGCACGCACGCTGACATAAATAATCCATATGACAGTAAACCTTCAGGAAGCAACTTGGTTCATTCCTGGGATCTATAGTCCACGAAGTTGGTAGGCACCATCCAGAGTGACGAATAATATGAACATAAGAAAGAATGAACACTGCAACAGGCCTACTGGCCCATGCGAGGCCATTAGCCTTGTATCTGTGGTAACAGAAAGTTCGTGATGATACCATTGTATAGCTCCTTTTCTTGTGTCATAACAATGTGTCTCCATACACTAATGTTTTTTTTCTGCAAACTGTGCATGCCTCTTCACCAGTTTGGTTGGCAAGATTGTCAGGCAAACCAGAAGTGAATCTGTTAATAAGACTCGTGTGTAGTACTGACATATTTTTCAGATGTATCGTTTGTATGTGAGAAATTTCTCACTGATAAAGGTCCTGTTACGGAAACATAATAATATATATATATATATATATATATATATATATATATATATATATATATATATATATATATATATATATATATAGAGAGAGAGAGAGAGAGAGAGAGAGATGTGAAGATGATCTTTGGATAGGAAACGTGTATTGTCGTCCTTAGAGGAATAATATTATTATATTCATACTGAAGAGCTAGAAAAACTGGGAGTCACACAGCGTCTGGGGGATAGCAAGCAATCAAGAGCCCCTCACCAGCATCATCATCCCCTTCGTTCTTAATGGAGACGATATACATAAAAAAAAAATTAAACTCTAACTATTATATGGCGTTATTAAAACTTTCCTCGTAATATTCCAAATTGCTGGCAAGGAGAGTAGTAAGGATTTATATAGTCTTGGTTTTATGGCGAAAATTTATATACATTGGAATGTTTGGTTGTGGGTATGGTGCTTCTGGTCTGGTATCTAATTAAGGTATTAATTAAGGTATCTAAACAAAGAAACACAAATTCACTTTTTTAAGTGAAAACACTACAAAAAATATTAATTAAAATTTACTAAATAAATAAAAATCTATGTTTCACGACAGTTCAATGAACTCCTAAGATGTAATGATATCAGAGATTTTAGCTTAACTTAAAGCTATATGATGACGTCTCTGGTCAGATCTATAATAAAATCTCTATTGAAAACTTATGTGGAGAGTTGGACTGACTGTTGGGCATTGAGGTGAGAGAGAGAGAGAGAGAGAGAGAGAGAGAGAGAGAGAGTGGTATAATAGCTGACACACAACTGACTGACTGGTCTGAGTGGAGGACTCTCACAAACACTCAGACTGTGCAGTATTTAATATTATTATAAACCAACACAAAGACTATACACGTGTAGGAAATATTACCTTACGTATAATGCAGAATACATATTTTATGTTTGCTAAATCATTTCTATGTAAGTTTTTTTAGCATAGCTCATAGAATAATTAAACAAGCTCTTCACACCAATTCACGTCCCTATTATGTTTACGTGGGCTTACCATAATAAATTATATTTACGTCAAAAGGGTGAATGCAAGCCGTATAAGGTTACCCCGGACATGTTATAGCATAGTGGCATGTATCATAGTAGGTGATATATGACAGTATCACCTAGATAATGATGATTTAGTGGCGCATAACTAATGCTACATTAACTGTTTTGGCTCATATTGAGGCACATAAATTGTCATGTGTGTCACATGACAAATTTTGCAATTTTGTATCAAGGTCAATATTCAAGTGTCAGGGTAAATATTCTGGTGTCAGGGTGAATATTCGTATGTCAGGGTGAATATTCTGGTGTCAGGGTGAATATTCGTATGTCAGGGTAAATATTCTGGTGTCAGGGTGAATATTCTGGTGTCAGGGTGAATATTCAGTTGTCAAGATGACTGTTCAAATGTCAGAGTTAATAGTCAGAGTGAATATTTAGGTGTTAATAATAATAATAATAATAATAATAATAATTATTATTATTATTATTATTATTATTATTATTATTATTATTATTATTATTATTATTATTATTACAAGTATATATACAAGGTATACAGGTCTAGCTGACATCAATGACATATTACTATATAGTATTAGGTCAATTTTGTCCCAGGATGCGACCCACACCAGTCAACTAACACCCAGGTACCTATTTTACTGCTAGGTGAACATGGACAGCAGGTGTCTTAAGGAAACACGTTCTAATGTTTCCACCCGTACCGGGGATCGACCCCCGGACCTCAGCGTGAGGTGAGTGCGCTAGCAATCGAGGGTGAATGTTCAGGCGGTAGTGTGACTATTTTAATATCAAGGGCGTAAAACCCTGTGTAGAAGAGATATTGGAAAATATTTCTTCACAAAAAAAAGAATGCCTGATATCTTGAAAAAGAAATCGAAGAAATAGTGCCAACTAAAACTACTAGGAATTTCAGAATTTATTCATACAAGAAGAAAAGCTACGAACTGAAACTATAAATATGCGTTTACAAATAGCTAATCACACATACACACACACATACACACACACACACACACACACACACCTGCACCACGATCCTGCAAGAGAAAGCACGGCTGAGGACGAACCAGGGGTACCGGAATGTATACCTAGATCGGGACAGAACGCAGGAAGAAAGGGAGGCCCGGAAGGAGCAGATAAGAAGGCGAAGAGAGGAGACAGCAAGATACGGAGGACACCAAGCCCAAGCAGGACAAACACACACACTGGAAGTACCCACGGTGGGCCTCAAATCACAAAAACCCCACGACAACCATAC
>WNWK01022149.1:0-33013 GCA_009830355.1 Cherax destructor
AATTAGTGGTAATACCTGCCGAGTATACTTTCAAGAGGGGCCCTTTTTAAGGGGGGCTCCTTGTCGCGGAAAAGAGGCTATCGGTCTGAGAATTGGACCTCTTAGTCTTCTTCCCCCAGACCAAACCCCTTTTCCCCCAATCCCCCCCCCTCTTTCCCTCTTACCTTTCCCCCCTCCTCCCCCCTCCTCATCCCCCCCCCTTATTTTTCCCTTTTTTACCCTGGGAGCTTCTCTCCCCCCAGGCTTTCCCTAGTTCCTAGGTGGGGAAAGGGGGTTTGGGGTTCCAATCCCTTCCGTTGGGGTTCTTGGCAGGGGTTGTAGTTTGCCGTGGAATCTGGATCGCCTGGGGATGTCGACCCCTCCGGTCCCCCGGGGGTGGCCTTGGGTATCTTTCGGGGGGCGGGTGTATTTTGGAGGCCACCTTTGGTTCGGGGGGGTGGTAAAAGGCAGTATGCTTTGTGGTGGATATCTGGCCGCCCTCTTTTTTTGTCCGCCAAAGTGGCTCGAGGAGGGAGGTTGCTACCCCGAATTTAGGGTTTTTGGCATGGGGTAGGGTATGCAGGGGTTTCCCACGCAGCATCCCCTCGTCCCGGTGTTGAGGTCTTCTTGGGCGTGGAGGGGTTTATGCCTCTTTCTTTCCTCTGGGAATTTTTCCTCCACTTTTCCCCCCTTTTTTATTGTTTTTTTTTTTTTTATTTTATTTTTTTTTTTTTCTTAAAAACAAAAAAAGAAGTAATAACCATGGATGCCTAATCCGTGAACCTCCCCCCTGGGCCCCTTCTTGATCCCGCCCCCTAGTTCTGACCCTACTTCGTTAATGGAAAACCCTTCGGACAACTCTCATAACCCTGTACCTCTTGCTGGTCCCCGGTTCTCCCCTGCTTCAGGTGGGGGGTTTCCCGACTGCTCATTTTCAGGAAACGACCAGCTCGTCACCCCTCCCCTTAAATGCTGTTTCACACTACTCAATGGCCCAAAGTTTTTTACTCTCGCCCGACCTTTCCTAATACCTATCTTTCCGATCATGGTACAGGGGAAACCCCCGGGTTTAAACAAAACCCCCGGAAATCGTGCAATTAAAGTATAAAAATTTGTAAGTGCTTGTGGAAGTGTATTTTTTGGGGGTCTGAAATAGACAATCTAAATGACTTTTTTTCTTGGGAAGTAAATTCGTTCAGTAATGGCCGAGCAGGCTTCTGCAATAAATTTTTTTCCCGTTAACGGGTTCCACTGTATTAGTAAATTTCTCCTACGTCATGTGGGAAAAAGATATCTCATTTCATGCTCTAAAGGCAGCACTTATACCCGGCCCAGAATCTGGCCAAGCTTGCGATCTTTCCCCCCTGACGACAATGATTCTATTCCTATCACTATTGACAAACATCTTTTCCCCCAAATTCTTGTAGTGGTACAGTCATTTACCCCCCCATTGTTTAATGGAATTTAAAGACATATGGTGATGACTTTTGGGGCCAGCGGCCCCAAGAACTCCCTACCCTTTAAAAGTTAATTTTGTCCCCCCTGCCAATAAGTGGGACGTTATCCTTGAAAATTAGCTCATTTAACATTGGGGCTTCCCTTGAATTTACCTTGGGTTTTTACATTGCAGGTCAACGTTTCCCCCAAGTTCGAAAGGTGACCCCTACCCGCAACAGTGTAAAACTTTTTGGCTTTTGGTCATCCAGCAAAATTTGCTTTTCCATGGCTGAATCCCCAGTCTGGGTCCCGATGACCATGCCGGTCCTTCTTATAATCCCCCCCTCTTCCCTTAACTGTCATGAGGCTCATCCATCGTACTCTCCCCGTTGTCAGGTTTACCTGAATGAGGGGGAAAACCGTTGTCTCAAAGAGGCAGAAGGCTTCTCATATGCTATGGCCGTCTCTCACCCCTACGCCTTAAAGGGAGACTTCCCTGTTTTTTCCCTATTCTCCCATTGCTAAACGTCCCCCCACTTCTGAGGTCCCAACTTCTACGGGCTTCTTCCGTGGTTACAGCATCCTCAATCCCCCTGTCTCAAAATCCTTTTGCTGTTCTTGGCCCCAAGGTCCCTACCTCGGCACCCCCCTGTCCACCTCCTTCCTCTGCTCACTCGCACAGTTCTGTGTCTCCCGCCCTCATCCACCACCTAAGTTTTAGCCCCCCCCTTCCCTTCTCATAAGCCCAAAAACCCCCATTGGGATTCCCTCCGACTAGTTCTGTAACGTGTGTGGAGGTTCATCCCCCCCTCCTCGTTCAATATCTTCACCCCTTCCCCTCCCAATTCCTTCCTTGACTGCCCCTTCCCAGGCCACTTCCACTCCTGTCCCCTCTCAAGCCCCTTCGACAGTTTACTCTTCTTTTTCCCACCCTCTACTTTAGTACAGTCTATAGTCCCCCCGATGGTTGCTCACTCTCCTTCCATTTCTAATGTAGCCCCCACATTCTGCATCT
Source organism: Cherax destructor (assembly GCA_009830355.1). Taxonomy (NCBI): domain Eukaryota; kingdom Metazoa; phylum Arthropoda; class Malacostraca; order Decapoda; family Parastacidae; genus Cherax; species Cherax destructor. The sequence continues at coordinate 2,432 of WNWK01022149.1, forward strand.
TTGTCTTCCGAAAAATCTGGAAGCTATCGCGGTTTTTAACCCAAAAGTCTGGAACGTTTATGGACACCGCTCCCCTCTGGTTCCTCCCCCTCTCTCTTCCCCCGTCTACACCCCCCCTTTCCCTTTCCCGGCGCCCCACTCTTTCCCCATTACGGGTTTTCCCCTTCCTCCACACGTGGACTTTTTTTAACCCCTAGTCCATAGTACCTCCTTTGACTTTATCTTTCTCTCTATAAATCTTCTTTTGCAGTGGAATATCCAGGCCTCAGAGATAACCGGGGTGAACTTCAGGTGTTGCTTTTCCCCTGTTTAAAGTCTGTTTGCAAAAACCCCTAAATTACAATCTGCTGTTACCCCGGCCCCTTTTCAGGCTATGATTTTTTGTATTCATTAGATTTTTTTCCGATGGAACCTTTAACGAAAGTGCTCTTAAAAGCACTGGTTTTCCCATACCGTCAGCTCTATGTTCATTCTTCTCTACATTACACCGAAACCCCACCCACTTGAATAAGTGGTATACACTCTGTTCTTTATATCTCTCCCTTCGGGGCATTGTCTATCCCAGATGTTTTTTTTCTGGTTTTTTCCCTTACCGCCCCCCTTCTTACTTGGCGTTTTTCCCAAAATTTTCTCTGGGGAGGGCCCACTGTGACCCCCGTGGCATTCAGTTGGAATCATTTCTTGCTTCTCCCCCCCTCCATGTTTTAAATAGGGTACTCCTACCCATTTTGATCCTCGAACTCATTCTTTCTCCTTTATCGTTCTCTCCCATCTGCTCCCCTCAACAGTCCTTGACTTCACCTGGTCTGTCCTCCCGGACTTGCATGACAGCGATCATTTCCCAATCATCCTTAAGCCCCCTTTTTTTTTTCCCCCCTCCTCGTTGCCCACGCTGGCAATTTGACCGGGCGAAATGGGACCTTTACGCACATCTTACTTCCTTTCATGAGGTTCCTTCCTCGTCCTCCATTGATGGGGTTTTACATCTCTTTTTCGTCCTCCATTTTCCCAAGCGGCTTCACATTCTATTCCCCAAACCTTAGGCAAGCATTCTCGGGAAGTGCGTGCCTTGGTGTCTCCTGTTTGTGCCCCCGGGCAGTACGTTTGAAACGCGCTGCTTGGGGGCAGGTACCCTTATAACAGAACCACAGAGAAAACCCCTTGATTTTAAGCAGAAAGAGGGAATTGCTCACCATGTCATACGTGGCGCTAAACCCCCTTTCTGGCGAAATTACGTTTCTACTGTCCTTTGGCTTCCTCGATGAGTGCAGTCTGGTAGAAAATGTGGAAATTAAGTGGTAAATTCTCCCTTGACCCCCGGGTCCCGTTCTTCCAGGTTGCCCCGGGGTCGATATAACACACCCTCTTGCCGTTGCCACTGAAATTTGGGAATCATCTTGTCGCATTTCTCAGGGGGTCCATCTTCCCTTTTGTTCCTTTCTTCCCAAGTCTGCCAGTGAGTTAAAGCCCTTGGTTTTTTTTCTCTTAAAAAGAATCTTATAATGTGCCTTTTTCCCCCTTTAAGAACTGGAGGCAACACACTCGCCGATCATCGGCAGCTGGGCCAGACGGCATTATTCGTTTTCTACAGCATTTACATCCCGTCTGCTCTTACTACCTCTTTTGACTCCCATAATCTTATATGGTCCCAAAGGGGTTCTTCCCCCCTGTGGAAGTCTGGGGTATTGTTCTCCCCTTTTTTCCAAACCGGGTACTACGGGACGTGATACCTCCCCCCTACCGTCCCATCGCTCTTTGTTTTAGTTTGCAAAGGGGATGGAACGTCTAGTTAATAGAAGTTTGATGTGGTATTTGGAGACGCACAATAGTCTCCCCTAGTCAATATGGCTTTCTTAAAAGGGCCCTTCTGCCATTGACCCCTTACTGCACTTGGATACGTATATTCGTAATGCCTTCGCTAATAACCACTTGGTTATCGCCATCTTTTTTGATCTTGGGGAAAGGGTTATGACACAACGGAGGTATAATATCTTGGCCCAGGCCCATTTAGGCCCCCCGAGGTAACCTCCATTTTTTAAGGCATTCTTAACTGACAAAAACATTTCCGTGTCGGGGTTTGTAATGAGCTTTCCCCCGGGAATTTTTCAAGCTGAAGGTGTCCCCCCGCGTTGTGTTTCAAACACACTCCTTGCTATAAATAATCTGGCATCTTTCTCCCTTAATTTTGGTCATCGCTTTATGTGGATGACTTTCTTTTTAATTTTGCAGATACTGACTGTCACCTCTTTCAGTTTCCCTCCCCATGCCATCAACTGGGCCGTTGGGCCCCCCCCACTCACGGGTTTAAATTTTCTAGTGGCAAAAATCGTCAAATTACGTTTACTAGACGTTAGTGGTCTTTGATCATCCATTGTCCTATACGGCTCACGTATTCCTGAATGTGATACAGTCAGCTTTCTTGGTTTTCCTGTTTGACCGTCGATTTCATGGAAACCTCATATAACCTCTCTTAAGACAACTTGTCACAGCCGGCTGAACCTCCTTAAAAACCCCCGCACATCTTTCATGGGGCTGATCGTAGAACTTTTTCCTTCGTCTACATTCAGCCCTAATTTTATCAAAAAATTGATTATGGTGACCAGATGTATTCGGCGGCCTCCCCCGCTACTCTTTCCCTCCTTAATCCCATCCATCACCAGGGATTACGCCCAGCCCCCTTTGGGGCATTTCATTCTTCCCCGGTTTGGGGCCTCTATGTAGAAAACGAACATTTTATCCTTTCGATCGTCTTTATGCACATTGCATTCGCTATTATGTTCGCTCTCATGACCTCCCCAATCCTTCCATGTATAGGATTTTCCCGATGTTTTTGACGCACTTTATTTGTTTGTCGCCCCTGCTTACTTCGTCCCCTTTTTTCTTCGTCTACATTCACTCCTGTCTTCCTTCAGCTAAACCCCTATATGTTCATGTATCTCCCTTTCCCCCACCCCCCTTTGGGGAAATTCCTGCTGTCCGTGTCTCTTCTATTCCTCTACTTGTGCAGAAAGCCCCCACCCACGGCGGCTTCTCGCTCTTTTTTTAAACCACTTCTCATTCTCATTCCCATCCCAGCCCTCGGATTCGCAGCAATTTCCAGACAGCGTCGTGCGAGGGATCTATTTCTCTCGGCCTTTTGCATATTTATGGCTGAATTGTATCCATTCTTGTGGCACTTATCCGTATTGCATCTATGCCTGTATCCCTTTTTTGGTCGTTTCAGACTCCCCCTTTGTGCTTTGGTTTTCTGTAAAATTGATACCCTTTACCCCCCAGTTCTTCGTATCCCCCATTGGTTCTTTTTCTCTAGCAACCACAAAAATATTGTTTTTTTTGGGTCCCCGGTCATGTTTTACCCGGGGCCCAAAGAACAGGCAAAACACTATGAGGGTTTCCCTTTTTCAGACTATTTTGCAGTCATTGGGTCCCCCCTTGCACCCATTGGCAACAACACTGGTCTGACCTGCTAAATAAAACTTTTCCCATTAAACCGAGTATAGGTTTCTGGCCTTCTTGTCACCAATGTCGAGGTTGGGAGACTACACTCTCCCCTCTTTGCATTGGACACTCGTCTTACACATGGGTATCTCATGGAGGGGGCTCCCTGCTCCCCCTCTGTGAGCATTGTGGGTTTCCCGGGGTCTGTTCAACATATTCTGTTGGACTGTCCACTTTATCAACGGCAAAGCAAATTTACCTCCAACGCGTCTTCGCTCTGCGGCCCTTTCTTTACCTTCCTTCTTGCTGATGGACCCTCCTTTAATCCCGGCTCTCTCCCTTGACTTTTTTACAGAAACTGACTTACTACACAAACTCTGAAGATTAGCACCTCTGGCACCTCCCCCGGGGCCCCTTTTACCTCGATGCCTACCCTCTTTCCTTGCACTATCCACTGTACTCCATACCCTACTAATCATCCATCTCCCGCTTTCAATTTTTCTCCCTGCATCCCGTTTTTACACTGCCATTCTGTATGACCCTTATGGTTTAGAGCTTCTTTTTTTTATAATAATAATTTTCCACCCTGAAATGATCACTCATCCCGTTCAGGAAAGCCAGGGGCTGATCAGGTACTGACTTAAAGGGGCCTGTCCAGTGCCTGCTTGAAGACAACCAGGGGGTTGTTGGTAATTCCCCCCGATTTTGCTGGGAGGAATTGAACAATCTTGGGGCCCCCCACACTTATTGTGTTGTCCTCAACGTGCTAGTGGCACCCCTGCTCTTCATTGGGGGATGTTTCCCTGCCGGGTCTTTTGCTTTAATAGGAGTGATTTTTGTGTGCAAGTTTGGTACTAAACCCTCGAGGAATTTTCCATGTGTATTAATAATGTATCTCCCCCGCCTGCGTTCTAGGGGTACAGGTTTAGGAACTTCAAGCTTTCCCAATAGTTGAGGTGGTTTATCGCACTTATGCGTGCGGTGAAGGTTCTCTGCACATTTTAAAAGGTAAACAATTTCACCCGCCTTGAAAGGTGCAGTTATTCCCCAAAATATTCCAGCCAAAGATAGAACAAGCGATTGTAAAGTGTAAACATGGGTTTGGCATCCCTGGTTTTGAAGGTTCTCATTATCCATCCTGTCTTTTTTCGAGCAGAGGGAATTGCTACATTGTTATGGTCCTTGAAGGTGAGATCCTCAACTTGATCACCCCCAAAGGTCTTTGACATTATTTTTTCGTCTTTGTGTGGTTGGAATTAGTTTTGTACTCCGATGAGATTTTAATTTCTTCACTTTTTCCGTATCTGAGTAATTGAAATTTCTCATCATTGAACTTCATATTGTTTTCTGGCCCCTTTAAAGATTTGGTTTATGTCTGGGGGGTCTTGCAGGGGTCTTCAACGGTGGACACTGTCATACAGACGGGTGTCATCTGCAAAGGAAACACAGCACTGTGGCTTATATCCCTGTCAATGTCTGATATGGGGGGTGAGGAATAGGATGGGAGCAAGTACTGTGCCTTGTGGAACAGAGCTTTTCACAGTAGCTCCTCAGACTTTCCCCTGTTGACTACTACTCTTTTTGTTCTACGTGTTAGGAAATTATAGATCCATCTACCAACTTTTCCTGTTTTTTTCCTTTATCACGCATTTTGTGTGCTATTACACCATGGTCACACTTGTCAAAGGCTTTTGCAAAATCTGTGTATATAACATCTGCATTCTGTTTATCTTCTAGAGGGATCCAGGACCCCTTTTAGTGGTCCAAGTAGTTGGGGCAGACAGGAGGGCCTGCTCTAAACCCCTGCTGTCCTGGGTTGTGCCCAAATTTATGGGTATCCCAAAATGGGTGGCGATCTTGCTTCTTTGAACCCTTTCAAAGATTTTTTTTGATATGGGACGTTAGCGCAATTGGTCTGTAGTTCTTTTCTATTGCTTTTCGCCCCCCTTTTTGGAGCGGGGGTATGTCTGTTGTTTTTAGTAGCTGCGGGACGATCCCAGTGTCCATGCTCCCTCTCCATAGGATGTTAAAAGCATGTGAAGGGGCTTCAAGTTTAAATTTCCTTTTTTTCCCACTTTTTGGGTTAATGGTATTTAAGAGGATGTTAAGGGATTTAGATTTTAAACAATATATATTAAATTAAATTTGAAATTTTGACACCAATCGATGTGTATTCACCCCCTACGGTTTTGAGGAAGAATAAATATTTACAGGAAGAATTTTTAAAGGGAAAGATAAACCCCACACGGGTTATACTTTTAAAAACCCAAAACCCGGGAGAAAAACGGGAACACACAAAAATTTTTCTTAGATACTAGAAATCTGATAAAAAAAAAACACACAAAAATAATGTCAGTTTTTAGTCGGGTTTTTAATTTTCTATTTTTTAGCTCACAACTTATGATCATTTTCCATTAAAATGAAAAAAACCGCATTGAAACTTATAATTTTCCACTGAAGGAACGAACAGGCCGGGAGTGGATGGATCCTCCCCAGTTGAAATAGTTAGCTCAATAACACAAAGTAGGGAGCAAAGAAGAACGGCTCCCCATCTCTTACTGCAGGTAATAAGTACTCGACACACAACACTTTACTCTGCAAAAGGTTTACTGTAAAACGGGAAAGATCACTATCTGAACACGGGGGACAACAACTGGCACTCTAGTAATTTACACTGAAAAAAAACGGTTTTTGTAATTGTTTTTGAATGAGAGATGCTAAAAACTCATTCAAATAGTCTTTCTTTCATCAAAGGCCCCCTGGAGGGAACTACTTTTTGAACTAGCAACATTGCAAGGATAGACTCAGAAATTAAGGCGGTCCGGGAAAACCTCCGGCACCCTGGGGACCCTGAACGCTATCTTGCATGCAAGATTTTTGGGGGACTGAGTTCCAGAGTAATACTATTACTAGTGCCTTGACCCCCGGGGCAACGTTAACAAAAGAACACATACTTTCTACAAGAACTAATCGGGAACTTCACTTTCCCCGCATCACTCTGGAAATTTTCTTGATCGCGGGAAGAACAAAACACCAAAAAGGCCCCAAGAGACTTTTTATCAGACAGTAAGGGACGATGAGAATTTTTTACTGACTCATTATCATTATAACTCGGGAATAGTAGCACACACAGTATTACCCACGAATTTATTTGAGCATCATTGCCTTGACGGGCCAAAACACATTAGTACCCCCCTTGATTTTACTGGAGAAAGTTTTTGAAATTAAACGAGAATTGAAATAAAGAAAAAATTAACACAAGTATATGGCACAATATTTTAACGGGAAGGGGAATTGTTAACTATTCTGAAAAGAAAAATATGAATAACTGCACAATAACACTAAAGAAAAGATAACTCACTAAAAATTTGACTTTGGCAAGAAAATTCAACACACAAAAAATAAGAACAATCTAGCTTTATTTGGTTTAACTGAAAAATGAGTTTTCTTTTCTTTTAAATATCAAAAAAATTGCAACAAATAAAAGAATGAAATGCACAACAAATTTAAAAAAGAATTTTGGTTATGGCAATAGTAACAATCTGATAAAAAAACCAATAGAATTATTCACTGGCAAAAATTTAAAGTAACTTTCTTGCTTGAATCACTTAGAAAGTTAAATGGAATTTTAAATTATTCACTTGGGAAATGACAAGTTACTTGAGCAATTAAACACAAAAAATTGATGAAAAAAAAAATTGAATACTGGGGGGAAATTTCCTTTTTTTTACAAAAATCAATTTCGGGAGTGATTGTTTAAAAACACACTGGCAAAAAATTTTTTGCACACCACAAAAGATAAAAAAAACATTTTGAACACTTTACTTTTTAATTGCAAGCAAAGCAAGGAAACCCTAATGAAACAGTTACGGGAACTTTTTACTAAGAAATTTTACTTTTTAAAAAAAACCGAGTAATTGTTCAAAAACATGGAAAAAAATGAAAATTAATGACAATAAAATGGTTTTAACACTTAATTTGCTGGGAAAATACCATCAAAGGGGACAAACAGAAACTTACGTTTTTAAAAAAGTCATGCTCTTGTTGACTATAAATAATATATATTTTTTGGAACAAAATAATATCTTCAGTAAATTATTTTCTATCTGCAAAATGAAGGCACATTACACTATACAAAAAAAAAACAAAATACACAAAACAATATTGGGGGGCAATGGGAATAATTACACTGACTGCAAAATAAGAATTAGCAGGAATATTACTGTTAAAAGGTTAAAAATTGCTTTGGAGGAAAAAAAAATATGTAGTTACTGGGGGGAAGCAAAATTAATTAATTACACAATTAACATTAACAAACAAGGGTAAAAAGGGAAAAAATGGGTAATCGGGTAGAACACTTGGTGGAAAACAAAAAATTTAAAAAGAAAAAAAAATTAAGCAACACATGGGCAAAAGCTGGGGAAAAAAAAAAAAAAAACTTTTAAAAAATTTCTACTTGGTGGAATATTGGGAAAAGTAGATTACTTTAACAAAAATGTACTTACTGCATACTTAGTAAACAACGAAATTTGGGAAAATTTTAATGCAATAATTAACAAGAGACAATACTAGTGAAATCAAAAAATTTAAAGCAAATAATTAATTTTAAAACAGAACACTTCCCCGGATAACCAAAAAATTTTTTAACTGGGGAAAAATGTCTCAACACACGGAATTGTCTATGATTATCTGAAAAATAAAAAAACAACACAGTAATTGTTTTCCCAGGGTTTAAAATTTACTGAAGGGTGGATAGTGGTGGGGGTGATAGGGAGGATGGTTTCCACTGTTTATAACTTGAATGTGCATAAACCATGAACTACGAACCAGGCTTTCAAAGTTGGCACAACAGTTCAGGGAAAAAACACACTCAAGACGCTTGACCTGATTTTAGTTTAAAAAACTGCCTTTTAGACCCAGTTAAGGGGGAAAAAATCCACACTTAAAGCTTTGTGTGGGTGGGACACGTGGTTAATGGTGCCCACCTTAGCGTGGGGGGTGGTGGGGGCTGGGGGGGAGGGGGGGCCAGGGCCCCCCCCCCCTTTCCCCCCCTGCCTGTGGCTTACGCCGTTTATATGAACACACTTGGGAAATTTTAAACCCCGGGTGGCTTGAATAACCCCGGATACCACAGGGGTGGATTGTCACTCAGAAAGGTACACTGGAGAACAAGGGCGAATAAATGCGGAAATCACGTGGCTTACTTCTCAGACAGCAGAGGGCTTGCTGGCTTAGTAGAATATTTTCACCCGATTGGCTGGCTAGGAATCTTTTTAACAAATTAGCACAGAAGGTAGAAGCTGGCAAGCCTAGGCTGGTCGGCCGGGGGCTTACTGGCTGGGTATTTCTCTCCCCCCACAAACTGGCTTACTGTTTAGAATTTGCAAAACCCGGGGCAACCCCTCGATGTTTTAATTTTTAAAAATTTAAAAATGAAGCACTTAGCTGACCAGGAGATACTGTGACTGCTTTGGGTGTAGGGAGCTGGTAACCCGCCCGGGGGCACAAGACGTTTGCTTTTGTTTTTTTTTCTATATCCTTTAAAACAGCGAACAAAAAATTACGGGAGACACCGTTCACCACTTGTCGTGTGGGTCTTGGGGGAATATAGGTTGTCAAAGCACCCCTTTTAAGGGGGTGGTTACGATATATTTACAGTCTGTGAGGAGAGATCCCAGCCCCCGTCCGTTCAGCTTTTATGTTAGACTTGTCAGCGAGGGGCGCCCCTTGGGGCACAGGCGCTGAGCCCTCTGACTAGCGGGATTGGGACGTCACACGCAAAGGGAACCAGCTGTATAACTAGGGTGAATGCTGATACACTAAAAAAAGGGGTATATATGATACTGACACGACAATTACCCGATATGGAAAACGTGAGGAAAAAAACCCCATTTGGGGTATAAAACAAATTCCAACTAAAATAAAAAGCTTTAAAAACCCAATGTCAAAGACCTGGGAGTGATCATGACAGAGGGTCCCCCAAATTCGGACCATAACACTGTAGCAATTGCATCTGCCAGAAAATGACAGGATGGATAATGAGAACCTTCAAAAATAGGGGGTGCCAAGCCCATGTTGAACTTTTTAGGTCGCTTGTTCTATCTGGTTGGGAAAATTGTTTCACACAACCACCAAGGCAGGGGAAATTTGAACTAGAAAATGTACAGAGAACCTTTTTACAAAAGATAACTTTCAATAAAAACCCCCCTCAATTACTGGGAACGTTGAATTTCCTAAAAACCCATACTCCCCGGAATGCAGGGGGAGAGATACATTATTATATAAATTTTGGGAAAAACATAGAGGGGTTAGTACCAAACTTGCACACGAGTGTCACTCCCTATGAAAGCAAAAGACTCGGGAGACGATGTAACATCCCCCCCAAAGAAAAGCAGGGGGGCCACCAGCACGTTGGGGAGACAAACAATAAGTGTCAAGGGCCCCCAAAACTGTTCAACGGCCCCCCCAGCATAAAAAGGGGTTTAAAAACAGACCCCCGGCTGTCTTAAAACAGGCACCTTGGGCAGGCACCTAAAGTCAGTGCCCTTACCGCCAGGCCCGTGGTTTAATGTTGGGCCCGCATGGGCTAGCAGTAAAAGGCTTTGTTTATCAGGCCCGGGGGCCAAACATGAGGCCTGGGGCACAGACCGGGCCGCAGGGGGTTGACCCCTGGAACACACCCAGGCAAAACCCCGGTATTTCTTCTATTTTATCGACTGAGCACAAGAAATCGCCCAGTCAACTGTGTATACTACCAAATTAAGTGGGTCGGAAATTGGTAATTTGGTTTAAATTTTAAAACAGTTTAAAAAAATTCAAATTGGGTCCAAGGGAAAAAACAATGCAGGCATTAAACTAACATTTTCTGTTTTTTAGTTACATTTTCAGGGTATACAAGTGTAAAGTAAAGTAGAAAGTAAATTTTATATCATTGCAATTTTACATAGATATTTGAAGTTAAAACCCATAAACTGAAGTGCAAGGAGACCCAAATGACATGCCATGCATTAGGGGCAGCTTAATCAAAGACTTTTTCCCCTGAATTTTTTTCACCCCCTTAAAAATTTAGTTTTTACTGTTATGCAATATTTTTAATAATTTTATAAATAATAGCGTTCCCGGGGGGAATGCACATTATACCCACCAGCCAATGTGTATTAGATACATGATGTCATTTGTTTGCTCTTTTAAACCCCTAAAGGGCCAAACGTATATACGTTTACATGCCTGTGCCCCCGAATATTTTGGGAAAAAAAAATTTTTTTATAGAAATAAAGAGCACATTTTTCTAAGTGTTATAGGATAAAAAAAATAGTGTCAGTAATTACCGATATATGAGGCCGGGAAATTGGACTGAATGCTCACCTGATGGCAACATCGAGTCCTGCTGCTTGCAGAAGTGTTGCCGATATATCTTTTTTCTCGTTTTTATTTTTTTTTATATAATTTTTATGTTCTGATAATTACAATTTATAGTAGTTCTTTGTTTTAAGACTAATATTAGATACTGAAATTGTACTAGATTGTCACACTCTGACAGGTGGACATTTACACTTGCCTTGGTCATTTAGTATTGTCAAGGAATATATTCGAAGTATTTATAGGTCCCAGCAATGTTTTTTGAATACGTGGAGTATAAATAATAATAATAATAGGAATAATAAGAATAATGAAAATAATAATAAGAATAACAATAATATTTCCCCTTTGAAGCAGATGTAAGACAAGTCAGTCCACTGCTGACAGTGATAAGATGAGTTAATTGTGACATTTGATGAGCATAGCAGGGTTCAGTGATAAGATAAGATAAGGAGTGACATTTGATGAGCATCACACTCTGTTTTCACTGTTACAAAAACATCTGTCTGTCAAACTCTGTATCAAGTTCTCTATCTGTGTCTGTCAAGCTTCTGTCTATCTGTCTGTCAAGCTCTCTGTCTATCTGTCTGTCAAGCTCTCTGCTCAAGATCTCTGTCAAGCGCTCTCTGTCTGTCAAGCTTCTGTCTGTCAAGCTCTCTATCTGTCAAGCTCTCTATCTGTCAAGCTCTCTATCTGTCAAGCTTCTATCTGTCAAGCTTTCATCTGCCAAGCTCTCTGTCTATCTGCCTGTCTTGAAGCTCTCTGTCTATCTGTCTGTCCGTCTAGATTCTAGCTCTCCTGTCTCAGAGAGATCCACTCCTAAACCAACACGTCTGGTTCCTGAGCAAGTGTAAATACGTATTTGCCAGTCATGTTTACACATTATTCTACACTTTGTCTGGTTTTTTTGGGTTACCCTTTAGGAAATTTACCCCCAAGGGTTTTTTGTATTTGTGTCCCTGTGAGACAGAGATAGGAAGGATTTTCGGGAAAGATAGACAGTCAGATATAGACAGAGACAGACAGACAAAGATAGAAAAGGCATAGGTTATAAAAACATTCTGAAAGGATGTTGCACAAATGTTGCACTTTGGGAAAAGGGTTTTTTTATATTTCCTCGACCACTTATGGCAATATCCACCTCAGAACCACTAAATTTGGGTCAACATCATTTTCCACTTAAAATGGGAGAGTTAATACTACATGACATCGGGCCTCTTGGGGGCCCCTTTTGTTGGGAAAAAGAGGCTATCGGTCTGAGGAATTGGATTCTTGGTCTTCCCTCAGACCGAACCTAATTCCCCCCCAATCCCCCCCCCCTTTTCCCATTTTCCCCCCCATCCCCCCTTTTTCCCTTTCCTCCTCCTCCTCCTCCCCCTTTTTTCCCCTTCCCCAGTTTTCCCCCTGGGAGTTTCTCCCCCTCAGGCATTCTAGTTCCTAGGTGGGGGGAAGGGTATCATAGTCCATCCCTTTCCCGTTGAGGCCCTTTTGGTGGTGGTGTAGTTTGCCGGGAATCTAAATCGCCGGGGGATGCCCCTATCCTCTCCGGTCACCGGGGGTGTGGCCTTGGGTATCTTTCGGGCGACGGGGGGTTTCCGGGAGGCCACCTTTCGGTTTCCCGGGGGGTGGGGCCGAAGGCGGTATGCTTTGTGGGGGATACCCGGCCCCCCTTTTTTTTTGTCCCCCGGAGATGGTTTTGGTGGATGTGAGGTTGCTATCCCGGATTGCTGGTTTACTGGCATGAAGGGTGGGGTATGGAAAGGCCCCATGCGCATCTGCCCCATTTGCGGTGTTGAGGCCCTTTTTTGGGCGGGGGAGGGGGATTTACCCCCCCTTTTCATTCCTCCTGGGACCCATTCCCCCAAATTTTTCCCTTTTTTTATTCTTTTTTTTTTTTTATTTTCTTTTTTTTTTTTAAAAATAAAAAGAAAGAAGTAACCTAACCATGGCTGATCCAACCATGAACCCACTCCCCCCGGGCCCCTTCCTGATACCGCACCCAGTACTGACCCTGCCTCGTTAAGGGAACAACTTTTGGCCCCTTCCCCCTTCCTCTTGCTGGTGCCGGTTCGTCACCTGCTTCAGGTACCGGGGACCCGACGGGCCCTTTTCCGATACGTCTGCCCTTTCCCGCTCTTTTTGCCCTTTTGTTTCCCGGGCCCCCCGACGGTGCGGGGCCCTTTTGAATCGCTGCCCGCCCCCCATTGGGACCCCCCCCCCCGGTCCCACACCCAAACGACCAAGACCCACACATGATGATTTCGACATTTCCCTTCCCTCTCGAAACGACCAGCTCGTCACGCACCCCCCTTAAAACCCTCTGTTTCAAACTACTCAATGGACAAAGTTTTTTACTCTGCCCCGACTTCTCTTAATACCTATCTTTCAGACCATGGGATTGGTAAAGCTCTGCTACGCCATGTTGGTAAAGACATCTCTTTTCCCACGCCTCAAGAGCAGCACTCGCATCTTCACGGCCCAAAGAATACTGGCCAAGCTCGCGATTTTTCTCTTTCTTACAACCATAGATACTCTCCTGTTACTATTGACAAACACCTTTCCCCTCATTTCTTGTTGTGGTTCTTTTTATTTTGCCCCACCCATTGTCCAACGGAATTTCCAGACATGTGGTGATGACTTTTAGAGCAGCTTGAGCTCCAAGAACCCCCTACCCCAAAAGTTGACATTTTTGTCCTCCCCCCAATAAGCGAAGACGTTACCCTTTGCAATATAGTTTGTTTAACATTTGACTGCTGTGAACTACCACCTTCTGTTTACATTGCAGGTCAACGTTTACAAGTCCAAAAGGTGCCCCCTACACTGCAACAGTGTGGAAACTGCTGGGTTTTGGTCATCCAGCGAAATATTGCAGGTCCAGGGGCCAATGCCCCCCCCGTGGTGCTAAAGGAACCATGCCAGTTCTTCTTGTACTCTCCTCCTCTTGCCTTAACTGTCATGGGAGGCACACCCCCAATATTCTCGCCTTGGTCAGGTTTAATTGAATGAGCGGAAATCCGTTGTCTCAAAGAGGGGAAGGCTTTCATGCTATGGCCGCTCTCATCTACCCTTCAAGGGAAATTTTCCCCGCATTTCCTATTCTCAAAAGAAATCCCCCCGCCGGGGGTCCCAACTTCCAGGGGTTTCCCCTTGTGGTCACCTCATCCTCAATCCCCCCTGTCTCGAACCCTTTTTTGATATTCGGGGTTCGGCCCCAAACCCTCAGCTTCCATACTGTCCACACCCCTTTCCTCTACTCACTCGCACAATTCTGAGTCTACACGCCCCGTCCTTCACCTAAACCTCAGCCCCCTCCTTCTCATAAGCCCGGAAAAAATCCCTACTGCCAGGTTCTTCGCCTCTGATATTTTCTATAACGTGTGTGGAGGTTCATCCTCCCCCCTTTCATCCCTACCCTTCATCCCCTGTCCCTCCCAAGCCCTTTCAACAGTTTCCTTTCTATCTCCTCCCCCTCTATTTTAGTACAGTTTTGGGACTCCCGATTTTTTGCTCACTCTTCTTCCATTTCAATGTACTCCCACATTCTGCATCTTTGACTAAACCCCGGGAAGGGCTTTTTTAGAATATTTTTTTAAACCATGATGGACATTTACCCCCCACCGGGGAGGTTCCTCATCTCTTTCTTCGTCTAAACCCCCCCTTCCTTCAAAAGGTCCTCCTCCTTCTCTGATTACAGGTTTTCCCCGCTGCCCCCACACGGGGACTTTTCTAACCCTAGTCCATGGGTTTCCTTCTCACTTCCATCATATCTTTCTCTCAATAAATCATGGCTTATTTGCAGGGAATATCCGAGGCCTCAGGGGAAACCCGGGGGGGGCCAAGTTTTTTTTTCCCATTTTCCCCTGTTGAGGTCTGTTTGCAAGAACCCAAATTAAACCACTGTTATCAGGTTTTTTTCAGGCTATGATTTGTTAATTCACGGACCCTTTTTTCCAAAGGGGGAACCCTTTTAACAAAGTGCTCTTTTTTGGCACTGGGTTCCATACCGTCAGCTCTATGTTCCTTTTTTTCCTTACATTACCCCGCAGCCCGTATCCACTTGAATAAGTGGTATACCCCTCTGTTTTTTTTTATCTCTCCCCTTCGCGGGCAATGTTTTCCCCAGATGTTGATTTTCTGGTTTCCCTTTCCCACCCCCACCCCTTCTAACTTGGGGGATTTTAAGACACCATTTTCTTTTGGGGAGGGTCGGGACTGTGACTCCCCCGGATTAGTTGGGGGCATTTCTTGCTTCTCTTCCCCCCATGTTTTAAATAGGGTACTCCTACCCATTTTGATCCCCGAACCCATTCTTTTTTTCCTGCATTGATCTTTCCATCTGGTCTTCATCTACGTCCTTTTACTTCACCTTTAAACTGTCCCCCCCGGACTTTAATGAACATCATTTCCCCCAAACATCCTACAGTCCCCCCGTTTTCCCCCCTCATTGCCCACGCTGGGAATTTGACCGGGGGAAAAGGGACCCTTTTCGCACATCTTACTGCCTTTTTGGGGGTTCCTACCCGTCCTCCATTGAGAGGTTTTACATCTCTTTTTGTCCTCCATCTTTTACAGCCCCCCTTTTGCATTCTTTTTCCCAAAACCCGGGGCATCCCAGAAGTGCCCTTTATGGTCTCCCTTGTGCTGGGCAGTGCGTTTAAACGCGCTGCATGGGGCAGGTATCGGTATAACAGAACCACAAAAGACTCCTTGATTTCAAGCAGAAGAGAGCTATTCTCGCCGTGTCATACGGATGCTAAACGCACTTGCTGGCGAGAGTACGTTTTACTGTCACCCCGGCTTCCCCCGATGAGTGCAGTCTGGAAAGGCGGGAAAATTTAGGGGAAATTTCCCCCACCCGGGGTCCTGTTCTTTGGTTGCTGGGGGTCGAAAAGCACACCCTTTCCGTTTCCACTGAAATTGGGGAACCCTCTCGTCCGCATTCTCAGGGGCTCCATCTATGCCCCCCGTTTCCTTTTTTTTAAGTCTGCCAGGGGTTAAAGGGTTTTTTAGATTTTTTTTCTTAGAGAAGAATCCTATAATTTCCTTTTACCCTTCAAGAACTGGAGGAAAATTTCTGCTTGCCGATCATCGGAGCTGGGGGCCCGACGGATACATATTCGTATGCTACAGCATTTACATCAGTCTGCTCTTTCTGTCCTCTTTCAACTCTTTTAAACTTAAAGGGCGCAAGGAGTTATTCCCCCGCTGTGGAAGTCTGCTATTGTTCTCCTTTTTGAAAAAACCCGGTGCTACGGGGCGTGATCCCCCTCACCACCGTCCCATCGCTTTTACCAGTGCAGTTTTGAGGGTGGAACGTCATTTTTAGACGTTTGATGTGGTATTTAGAGACTCACAGTGTCTCTCCCCCTAGTCAGTATGGCTTCCCCTAAGGGCCGTTCTGCCATTGACCCCTTGCTGCGCTTGGGTACGTATATTCAAGCCTTTGCGAATAACCATTCGGTTTTCCATCTTTTCAACCCTTTAGAAGGCTTATGATACAACTTGGGGATATAATATTTGCCCCCGGCCCACTCCCCAGGGGCCCCCGAAACCTCCATTCTTTTTTGGGTTTTTTAAATGACAGGGCATTTCCGGGTCCGGGTTAGTAATGAACTCTCCCCGGAATTTGTCCAAGCTGAAGGTTTCCCCCCGGGATTTTTCCCCGAGCACAACACTTTTTCTGCTTGCTTTAAAAAATCTGGCAACTTTTTCTCCCATCCAATATTTGGTCAAAGCTTTTATGTGGATACTTTTTATAAATTTTTGCAGGGGCTGACTGTCACCTCATTTACAGTTTCCCCCCAGCATGCCATCAAACCGGGGTTTCCCGGGTTGGGGCCCCCACCACGGGGTTTTAAATTTTTTAGTGGGAAAAAATCATCAAATTACGTTTACTAGACGTTCAGTGGTCTCTTTATCATCCATTGTACCTATACCCTACCCTATCCCAAACGTGATAAATCAGGTTTTCGGGCTCCGTTCGACCGTCCATTGTCCTGGGAAACCCCACATTACCCTCTGAAGGCAACTTTTTCACACCAGGCTTTAACCTTCTTAAAACCCTTTTCACACCCATGGGGGGGGGACTGGGAACCCCCCCTCGCCTACATTCAGCCCTAATTTTTTTGAAACTCGATTATGGTGACCAGATATATTCTTTTGGGGCCCCCCCTGCTACTCTTTTCCCTCCTTAATCCCGTTTCCCTCACCAGGGTTACGCTTATGCCTTGGTGCATTTCCCTTTTCCCGGGGTTGGAGGGGCCCCTATGTAGAAGCGAACATTCCATCCTTATCCGATCTCGGGTGGTACTTGATTTTTATTTTGTTGCTCTTATGACCTCCGCAATCCTTCCATGTATAGGATTATTACAGATGTTTGTAGGCGCTCTTTTTTTGTTCATCCCCTGCTTACTTCGTCCCCCTTTCATCTACATTCACTCCTGTCTTCCCTTCCCGCTCCCACCTATATGTTCATGTGACATCTCCCCTTTTTTCCCCTCCCCTTTGGGGGTTTCCCGGGCCGGGCTGTTCTTTTCCTCTACCTTGCGCGAAAGCCCAACTACCTACGGCGGTTTCCTTTCCCCTTTTTTTTCTAGACCACTTCCCCTTTCATTCCCATGCTATCGCAGTATACACCGATGGTTCAAAGTCATCTGACGGGGTTGGGTTCGCAGCAGTGTTTCCCCTGTGGTTTAGCCTTTTTTGATTATAATATAATAATGACATCAGTGAATCCCATGTGTTTGCCCGCGTTTTCTCTAGCTGGGGTCAATTTAACTGGTCCCCCCACAAGGTACTAAGTGGTCCCAGATTTTTTTTAAAACAGCGCACACCAAGGGCTGAACCATTTTATGCTGACCAGGGATCTCAGGGAAACGTGCCAAATTTGGAGGCAGGAAAAAAAAAACATAAATATACGTTTAAAATAGCGGTCTAACTATATATACGTTTGGACCGTTTATGGGTTAAACATCGGCAAAATTTAACATTTCCAAAAAATTTTACTCGGTTCAAGTCACTTTCATTACTAAAACCAATCAAAATTATTTCTATTTCTGTACCATATCTTCCATTCTATCAAAACCAAGAAACTGTGAAAACAACTGTAAAAAACATACAGAAAAACACTGCAAAGTCGCTGTTTTTAAATTTTAAAATAGGGGCGCATTTTTTCCCCGTATTGGTGCTGCAGGATTTGTTTTTTGGATACTCCACATAGATGTATTTTTTTATCTAGACCCCAAAATTTCCGCCTACAGCTTATCTGAATCAGCTGAGCTCAAGCAGTGTAACAGTAAGCCACTGCTGCACTCATAGATTGTGGACAGTGGAGTCAGAGTGCCCTGCTGTGGGTTCCACCATATTGGGCTTCAGATGCATGATAGAACTGGAAAATTGGGTTGTTTTATGCTTTCAAAAGGGAGTAGATCACAATCTTGGGTTGTCAGTTAGCAGTTTGAAAAATAATACGAAAAAAACTTCAATTGATCTTTATTGCCTTAAGACTAGGGGGTTTCCCAGTCAGTCCATCTATCATCATTCCATCATGCAGGAGGAGCATGCATCCCAAAAAAATAAGCAGACTTTTGGGTGTCTCTACCGCCTGCCTCTGGCTGGGGCACAAGTATCTTTGGCAGGTTAAATCACCACCACCAGATGTAGACCAAATGAAATGTAAACTTTGCCAGCTGGACTTGTCACACCTTGTCATTATGTCTGGAGTGCGATAAATTTGAATTTAGAGACTCACTCAGAAATGTTCAAGAAATGGCAGAGTATTTTATCCACAGTGGTATATTACAGACCATTCTGAATACCCTGACTCCGCTCACTGTAAATAAAACATTACCACGTACTCCCTTTGCTCCCTATTTGTGGTTGCAGGGGTCGAGTCATATGCATATGCATGCTTGTGTGTTTATATGTTTGTATGCTCGTGTGCATGTGTGTGTCTGTGCATGCGCCTTCGTGTGTGCCCTTATGTGGGTGTATGACCCATTTAATATTTGTTTATAACTCTTTAAAAGAATTGTGACAGGGTGTGGAGTGTCAGTGGCTCCTTACTTTGTAATTTGTTCATGATTGTAACCTGGAGTTTATTACCTTTGTCTAGTTCAGCTATAAAAACTTTGGGGCCCAGTCCTGAACCCATTATGTACGTCTGTAATTTTTGACTACTGCCCACAGGATAGGTAGGGGGCGCATAATAGATATTAAACTAAAAAATATTCACATAGTTCCCCTTGAGCAAATTGTTGTGGGCCTAGTTTTCCTCAATGCCACTAGGGGCACTGACTCAAGAGACATGCGTAGCCATGCCCGGCCTCTCTCCTAGACCAACAAGCTCCCTCCTGGACTGGTTTCAGCATGCCCATTGCCCACCGTGAGCCCCATTATTCCAATAAAAACAAAGCTAGTCAATAGCCTTATATATTGCCTACCACTATGTTACTCAGCAAGTTACTAGATCAACCCAAGAAGCCAGTTAAAACAGTGATGGGATGCTGTGGAGTCCCAGGTGGTGCAACTATTTCTTGAGGAAAATTCGGGAATTTTGGCCTGGATCTACTGATTGTGTAGAGAGACTGACTGATGCTTCTTGTATGGGGTGATGAAGTGGAGACCATCTTCATTCCTTCCTCTCCGGGCAATACATTTGCTGTGACCACCTCTTCCACCAATATCCAATAGATTTGGGTGTACTTGGTAGGGGAGGATGAATAATGGCCCGTTCAGAGGCTATGTTGCTTTATTTGGGTTCTTGGTTTACAGGCAGTGTGTTTAAGTGCCCGGGCCCAGAGGTCATGCCCAGGAGAGAGTGACGGGTAGACCTTGTTGACTGAGTGATCTCAGCTACCAGAATGAGGCTGGGTAAGCATATAGGTGGTAGCACCAGCATGGAGTGAAATATGAACCGCTGGGCATGCATTGCATGTGCTAGTCGACAGTTATACTACAGTGGTACTCAGGATTTCATCAATAATTCGTTCCAGAAGGCTGTTCGAGTGCCGTTACGAACGAATCTGTTCCCATAAGGACGAATGTAATTAGTCCGTTTCAGCCCCCCCAAAATTACACTTACAAAATACACTTACATAATTGTTTGAGTTGGGAGCTGTATGAAATCCTGGGTATCACTGTCATGCAGAGTCAAGGGTCTCTCTCGATCCATCCTTGCACACTGTTGACATGGTAAGCTGCAAGTTCTTGTCGTTAATGTTCACGTAGGAATTTCACCTGAGGAAGAACACCTCACTGGTCAACTTCGTCAGATTCCTCTCCCAGTGAGTGGAAGACAAAGCACCAGCAAACCCGTTTGTAGGTGCAGTCTCTTGATTATATAATAATGTAGGTGCAGTCCTCCCAGGCGGGGTCTATACTATATCTTCCATCACTTGGCCATTGTTGGAAGATGACCTCGAAGATAACTACCCTGAAGATTCCAAAACTTCTCAAGGTTCTTAAGCACCCGATCTGCGGTAGCACTAGACGTGAGACCATGGGTTTGACCCACTTATTTCTTATAGTATTCCTCTTGATAAAGGCACCAAACCTATTTATGTGCCTGCCTACTGAATCCTCATGCACAAGAGTCTTTGCTGAGGCCTGGTCACAGACAGGGCCGCGGGGCATTGACCCCTGGAATTCTCCAGGTAAACTAAGATGCTCCATGGGGGTTACTGAGCAGTCAACCTCTCCTTGGATGGCCCCTCATCCTTGTTCCCAAGAAAGATGGAACATGGCATCCTGTAATTGATTACAGAAAACTAAATGCATGTATGATTCCCGATCATTTTCCATTGCCAGTTCTGAATGACTGTTACAGAACATTGGCGGTAACAAGGTTTTTTCAACTCTGTCCTCTCCCGGGTTTTGACAGATTACTCGTGATGGCCAAAACAAAAAAATTGACAGCATTCTCTATGCCTACTGGTCATTATCAGTTCAAAGGATGCCTTTTGGATTAGGGAAGTCGATCACATTCAGTCGTTTGATGACTATTTTCTGTACTCCTAGGAGGACACCCAGTGGTCTACCTAGACGATCTCATCGGGTGCCCCAGGATGTTCACCATCCATAAAACTTGGGGTACTGGGAAAACTCGAGGTAATCTCAAGTAAAGCTCAAAATGTCAGTTCCTTAAGAAAAAAATAAAGTTTGAGCCACGTAGTGACTCAGAATGGCATAAAGACAGAAGAGTCCAAAATCTCGGCTGTGCAGAAAATTCCCCAGACCAATGATGGCAGATGCTGTCCCCTCCTTTGTAGGCCTAACCAGATTCTACTGCGCCTTCTAGCAGATTTTCCCCATAGCTACACTTTGACTCGGCTTCTCAAGAAAGATGGGCCCTTTTGGGGGACTTGCGACCAGGAAAGAGCCTTTGTTTCCTAAGAACAATTTAACGTTATCCCCAGTTCTTAGATTTTCTGATTTACCAAGGGTTTACTTTGACTCGGTGCCACAAAGTTGGTATTGGGGCAGTCTTGTGAAAAGAACCCAGGGGAAGAAACAGTCAATGCTTATGCTAGCTGTGTTTTTAAAAGCTGATAAATTCTTAGTGACAGGAAAATTGGCCTTTTTATGGGTTTGAGTTTTCCATGATATTTACCAGTATCCTATCAAGTTTACACAGACCACTTTTTGTCCCCTTTTTGCAAAAAGAATCTCTAAAGAAAGCATCCTCGGTATCTCTCACTTTCAATGACTACAACCCAGAAATCTGCAAAAGAAAAATATCGTGGCTGATCCCTTTTTGGGGGCATGTAGCTTTTTTTAGGGCAGAAACTCTCTCCATTGATCAAGGGGCCCCAGTGGCAGGACCCTGTGATCACCAGCCCTTGATTCCTGCCCAAGGGGGTTTGACCTTCAGGCAAGTCACCGTCCACTGAATGATTGGGGAACCAAAGAGTGCTGTGCTGTGGGGAAAAGCTGGCAGATCCTGGCAGAAGCACCAGTTGGTGATACCAGAACCCCGGGTAAGCACTTTAATTGTTGATTTAAAACCCCAGGAACAGCGCACCCGGGAAAAAGACCGCAGCATCAGACCATCAGACAGGCACAATAAATACTTCGGGCCCTAAGAGGGCATCGGAAATTGAATAGGGCAAAAAGGTACCTGGGCCCTAATCCCATTCTCAAGTACCCCATTACAAAGGGCCCTGGGAGAACTTCAACCTGTTGACGAATTTCCGACCGCGGAGAAGGGAAAAAAAACCCTGCTTGAATGGGGATGACAACTCGTGATTAGTACCCACCCCTGAAAAAACCACCAGACTGTTAATTTTTCCAGACACATTCTCCATCATACTTGCCCACGATCGTCCAGTCGGACTATGGAGTTCATAAATCCCAAATGGGCCCTTTTGTTCTAGTTTAACTTCCAAGCGCCAGTAGCCCCAAGCCATCCTGCGAGTAACGGCCTTGCTGAACGTACAAATCACAAGATCCTAGAGGTGCTCAGGTGACTATCAATCCGGGCCCCCCGGGATAAAGTCTTCCAGATGTGCAGTCCCCCAAAACTTTTTACAACAGCTGTTTGGGTGGACACCCCTTTTTGCTTGTGGCTTGACAAGCGTTTGCAACCTGAAATTTGTTTGCTCCGCCCCCCAATTTTGACACTGACAATGTCGCATCAGCAAGATGTGGACTTCAAAACTTGTCTTTCGGACGAACACCTTAAAAAGAAACAGAAAAAGTTCACGCAACCAAAAATTCCTTAGAAGAAGGTTGAACCGGGTTGCAAATAATGTTGCAAAATCATATGCAAACCCTGGTTTTATAAGCTAGTTTCCAAATTCATTGGCCCTTCCCGCATTCTCAGACAGTCCACGGCAACAAGTTCGGGTGGGGGGTTCCCAAAGGAACGAAAACATGAATACATTGACAATGTGGAACCGGGGCCCCTGGAGGAGCGTGTTTGCAAAGTCCCCAGACTAATACAAGTGACAACCTGTTTCTTCCTTCTTTTACTACAGCCCAATCCACCGCAGCAGCTTACCTATGCACCACACCCCCCCCTCCACCCCCCTCCACCCCACCCCCCCCCCAAGCCCCCCCCCACACACCGCCACACTTCCACCACACATCCATCACACCACCACACCACACCACCCACATCCACTAGAACACCACCCCATCCCCCACCACACCTCCACCACTCCACCATCCTTCACCTCCACCACTCCCCCACCCACCACAGCACACCACCACAGCACCACACCCCACCACACCATCACAACTCCACCACCTTCACATCCACCACCCCCCCCTTCCACCAACATCCATCACCCCCCGACCTACCACACCTCCACCACACCACCACACCTCCACCACACCACTTCACCACCCACCACCCCTTTCCCAAAACCCCACCCACCCCCACACATCCACCAAGCCCCACACATCCACAACACCACCCCACCACACATCCACCAAAACACCATACCTCCACCACCAAAATCCACCAAAACACCACACATCCACCACACGACAAACCACACCACCACACCTCCCACTTCCACCCACCACCACCCTTCCACCATACCACCCCCTTCCCACCACACCACCACCCCCCACCACACCCCACCACACCACCACCACACCACCACCACAACCCCACCACATAACCAAAAAACCAAGCACACCAACACAGCCACCAAAACCACACCCCCCTACACCACACCACTACCACCACACCCCCCCTTTGCCCAAAATCCACCACACCTCCACCTCCTTCCACCACACCCCCACCATCCTCCCCACACCACCCCCCCTTCCCACCACACCCCCACCCCACCTCCACACCACCACACCCCACCACCCACCAAACATTTCCACCACCCCACCACAACATTTCCCACCCCCCTTCCACCACACCACCACCCCCACCACACCTCCACCTCCACCCACCACTTCCACCACCTTCCACCACCCTCCATCACCCCACCCACCACCCCAAATCTTCATCACACCTCCACCAAAATCCACCACTCTTCTACCACCCACCAAATCCACACCCCACCCCACTACACCCCACCACACCACCACCTACCACCCCACCACACTTCCACCACACCACCACACTTCCACCACACCAAAACCCCAACACACCACTCATCACCACACTAAAACCCACCACACACCATCACACCTCCACATTTCCCACCACACATCCACAAACACCCCCACACGCCCACACCTCCACCACATCAACCACACCACACCTTCACACCATCATACCTATTAAACCTCGGGTTTTAAAAGGCCTTTTATCCTGAGTGAAAAAGGGGCTTGACAAAAACACAGAAAAAATGCTTTGAATTGTTTTTCCCTTCAAGCAATTATAAATTTTTTGTTTTTTCCTTCAAGTATTTTTAAAGGTTTATACAAATATGTCCCTATATACGAGATAGTGTGTGTAGTGCATGTCACGGTAGTCAAGGCAGAACAACAGCCAATGACAGAGACAACTGTACAAAACCAGCTCATTGGGGGGCAATGGCAAACATGTGAGGGGAAACCCCATCACCTTTCCCTTGCCAGACCCGCATATGATTGGGAACCCCCCATTGTTAATTTGGTGATGGGCCCCCGATCAAAAAACCCTTAACAAGATGGTTGCTGGTTGGTGGGGGCCATGTGGGTGTTTTTCTGCCCCGAATGGGGGGCATACTCTTTGCATGCAACAATACCACACCCCCACACCCCCTTCCACCACACCCCCACACTCACCACGACCACACACCCACCATGCCCCCAAAACCCCACCACACCTCCAACACACATCCACCACAAACCACACCACACCTCCACTACACCACCACACCTCTACCACAACCCCCCTCTTTCACTACCCCCCACCACATTTCCCACCACCCCCACAAAAAGCACACCACCACTTCACCACACCCCCACCACACCTCCACCACACTTCCCCCACTTTTCCCACCACCCACACTCACTCACTCCAACTTCCCCCCACACCATCACCACCTCCACTACACTACCATATCCACCACACCACCCCCTGTTGCCCTCTACTACCTTCCCCTATTTTTCCTTTATTTTCTATAATGAACATTATGTTCTTTTCCTTTTTTCAAATTTGGGAAATGGTTTGTATTTTTAAGTTTGTTTGTATATTTATATTCCTTAATAAAATAAATAAAAAATTTATATTTATATATATTTTACAATTGAAAAATTTCCCTATATTATGTTATTTAGGTTCCCGGTCTGCGTACCGGAGAATCAATGTTAAAGGTATATTATTGTGGTTGAAAACCCCCATCCCCCCTTTCCCTTTTGTCGATGCGTTTTTATATCCGTGACCTCCTAACCTCCACGGCCGCTATAATGAGTCAGAATGCAGATCCCAAACGGGTAAACATTCCTGCTCGGGTCTTACCAATGGAGTTTTTGGAAAATTCCAGGGTCAATCCCCCCCGGGCCCGGTTGTGACCAGGCCCCTGTTGGACCGAGCCTGATCAACCAGGCTGTTTGCTGGCCGCCGCAGTCCAACGTACAACCACAGCCCGCGATCAGGTACCGACTTGAGGTGCCTGTCCAGTGCCTCTTGAAGACAGCCAGGGGCTTTTGGAAAACCCCTGATGTTGCTGGGGGCAAAAAATTGGGCCCCCTCCATTAGTTGTCCTTCAACGTGCAGTGGCACCCCTGCTTTCTTTGGGAATTTCATCGCCTGCTGGTTTTTTTGTTTTTTCGGTGTTTTTTGTGTGCAAGTTTGGTACAAAGCCCTCGAGAATTTTCCATTTTATATAATAATGTATCTCCGCCTGCGTTCTAGGGGTACAGGTTTAGGAACCAAGCTTTCCCCGAGTTGAGGTGGACGCCTTTGGTGCGGTAAGGTTCTTGCACATTTTCGGTCAGCAATTTCATCCCCCCGAAGGTGCTTAGTGTCACAATTTTCCCAGCCTAGATAGAACAAGCGATCTGTAAGTGTCAATAGGGGTTTGGCCCCTGGTTTTAAGGTTTCCCAAACCACCCGTCTTTTTCCCGAGCAGATGCAATTGTACATTGTTATGGTCCTTGGGGGGATCCTCTGCAGTCCCCGGTCGACTTGTTTTTCGCTCTTGTGGGTTGGAATTTTTTTACTCCGATGAGTTTTTTAAATTTTTTCACGTTTTTCCCTATCTGAGTAATTGAAATTTCTCTCCCCTTGAACTTCATATTGTTTTCTGCGCCCATTTAAAGATTTTTGGTTTTATGTCTGCTTGGGGTCTTGCAGTGTTTCAACGGTGGACACTGTCAACGGCAAGTGCCTGCAAAGGAAGACACAGCACTGTGGCTTATATCCCTGTCAAGTCTGATATGAGGATGAGGGAATAGGGTGGGAGCAATCTGTGCCTTGTGGAAATTTTTACAGTAGCTGCCTCAGACTTTACCTGTTGACTACTACTCTTTTTTACGGTTTGGGGTTTTAGATCCATCTACCAACTTTTTAAAGTTATTCCTTTATCACGCATTTTGTGTGCTATTACAATGGTACACTTGTCAAAGGCTTTTTCAAAATCTTTTATATAACATCTGCATTCTGTTTATCTTCTAGAGCATCAGGACCTTGTCGTGTGGTCCAGTAGTTGGGACAGACAGGGGCGGCCGCTCTAAAAACCCTGCTGTCCTGGGTTGTGCAATTGATGGGTATCAAGATGGGTGGCGATCTTCTTTTGAACCCTTTCAAAGATTTTTATGATATGGGGCGTTAGCGCAATTGGGCTGTAGTTCTTTGTTTGTTTTTCTGCCCCCTTTTGGGGGGGGGCTTTTCGTTGTTTTTAGTAGCTGCGGGGGATCCCCCTGTCCCTGTCCCCCTCCATAGGGTGTTAAAAGCATTTATAAGGGCTTTTGCTTTTTGATGAACACGGAGTTCCATGAGTCGGGCCTGGGCGGGGCATGGGCATGTATTTATTGCCTTTTCAAATCGTTTGGGGCGTGATGATGTCAGAAACACGTCTGTCCGTTTTGGGCACTCTCAAAAAAAACATTTAGGTTTTTGATTTTCAGTCTGGTTTGTGGCTCGCTAAAGACTGAGTTCTGAGATTTTAAATAACTCACTCATTTCCTTGCTGTCATCTGTGTAGGACCCATCCGTTTTAAATAGGGGGCCCCAAAAGGTTGTTGTTCTCGACTTTGATTTTGCATAGGAAAAAAAATACTTAGGGGTTTTTTTCAATTTCATTTATGGCTCTTGTTTTTTCCCGTGTCTCTTGATTCCCATAAGATTCCTTTGTTTTAATTGATGTTTGCTTTTCTCTTACTAGTGTCTCCCCGTATTTCAGAGATATTGGGCCCCCTGTAGCCGCTCCGTTATTCTGTGCCTTTGCCTGTATAGGAAACGCCCCCTTTCCAGTTTGCTTTCTCCTCCTTTTCCTTAAGGGAATTTGCCGAGCAAACCTCTACCACAGGTTAATTTGTTCTGACATAGGTTGGGATCCGTGATGCTTGGCAATCTTCCCGTTTATATCTTTAGGGCTTGGTTTACTTGGTCCCACCTTTTTTTTTTTAAGTTGTTTTGGGGAAAGCTCCCCCACGGCGTCACATTTTGTTGATCTGGGTCTCCCGATGCATGTCTGGACCTCTTTATGTTGTGATCTAGTATATTGTTTTTGATATGATGACATTTCGTATCAGATCTCATTGTTGGGGAAGATGAGGGCCAGCGTATTCTCTAATCTTATGGGGTCTACCATTTGCTTGTTTAATGAACTTGGTACAGAGATTTAAAAGTTCATGCATGTGTGAATTTTCTAATGCCTCTTGGTGTTATCTCTCTCCACATTGTTTGCAAAGTTCCTTTTAGGTGCCTGGGGTTTAAATCCCCCCGTAAAGATGTTGGGGGGGGGCTGGAAGATTTTCGACAGTGGTCAATTTTCAGAAGCTGTTCCTGGAATTGTTGGGACGTTACCTGGGGCTTGTAGACACCACGATGACCAGGTTTTGATTCCGCCTTTTTTGCAATACTTCAACTACATCATTTGAGGCATTTAGTAGTTCTGAACATATAAAATGACTCCGGGTATACAGGCCAACCCCCTTTTTCCTGTTCACCCGTCACACCTTTTGGGGGTTCCGGGGTCCATTTATTTCCAGTGATCTCTTTTGTGGGTTCTGTGAAAAAACTAAAATTTTACTCTGTAACGTCCACAAAAGTAAGGGCCTTGTTTTTTGCTGGCTTTAGACCCTGTATATTAGCAAAGATGAATGGTGGGTTGGTGGATTTGGGGGATGGGGGGGGTCTTTCCGGCTCAATATCGTTGTAATGGAGTGGAGGCCCCTGACTGTGATTCCATTTTAGAAATGATTGCGTTGGGACAATTTCTGTCATTTCCCGCCAGCTTTTTTTCCCTTTCCCCATAAAAACCTCTCCGGTGGCTGTGGCTACCCCGTTTGATGGCGGATGTTCTGTGTCCCTGTCCCTTTTGGTGGTATGCCTGGCAAATAAGTTATACACTGTCTTTCCTGTTGATGTTGGGCCTTTCAGGGTGGAAAATCTTCAGGATGGGAGGTTGCATTTTCCTGTTTTCATATGGGAACAGCATTTTCTGGGGGGGATCATAATTTCATGTCCCTCTGATTTGATTTTCCATGCCTGAGATACCAAAAGCATAATATTCACATAGGGCCCGGTTTCCCTTTGCCCTGGTTTTTTTTGACTGTGTTCCATTGGTAGGTGTGTTCCTGTTTATTCTGTCTTTGTTACTTTGCTAACAATGGAGCCTTCAATTTTCCTAATTTACTTCAGTATTTCCCCGGGCATCCCCTTTTTTTATCTACCGTGGTATTTCTAGTTTTTACCCCTGTTTTGTGGGTCCTTGTCACACCTGTTTCCGTCATTTATTTCACGTCCCCCAGGTCACCAATATTTATTTTCCCTTTTAAATATATTGGGTATCATTTCAACATCTGTACCAGGGGGGCACCCTTTGGCCTGATTTTTACTGTCCCAAATGTTATAGAAAGCTGTCATGTTTTATGAAGTCCGATTTGGTGTTGTCATCTTTTAAAATTTGTGTGGTTTTTTACAGTTCGGTCTCATTGGGAAAACCAAAATTTCCCCGTTTAATATCTCGGGTGGTAAGTCTTTAATGCCTACCGGGGGTGGCACATTTACCCCAAAAGATGCATGTAATCCATGCAGAAGAACTTTTTTGTTTGGTTGCATACTAAAGGGTTTATGATTATTTTTTTTGGTTGCTTTACTGTATATTCTATTAATAGGTTCCCCAAGGGGGATCCGTCTTTTTATGATCTATTTTATTTGCATGTGAAGTGTTGGACAATCTTACCCGTAAGTTATTCTTACTGTTATTGTTTGGGTGTTTGATAAGGTCCCCAAAAATCCCTCCTTTGAATCCGGGCTCGGTGTTTGAATCAGTCAATGGTTCACCTTATTTCGATCTGAAGATCCAGTGTCCTTTTTTAATGAAACCGGGGATTGTCTTTTCGCAGACAGATCACTGGAAAATGATTAAACAGGTAATAATAATGATTGGTATGGTACAAAAATATAAGCGTGTTGGAGATAAAAAACCCGGGCCTTCTGGCAGCTCCTACTGTCGGCGGCCCACCTCTACCCTGGTTTTTCCCCTACCCTTTTCTTCTTGCACCCTGGTAAAACCTCACCCTTTAACACCGGGTTTCCGTGCCTTTGTTCACTCACTGGGTTTAGATTTTGTTTTTTTTTTCCCCAACCCCCCCTGCTGGTTTCCTATGATGACGGAAGATATACAGCATGTTAGGAAATCGTTTACTGACAACTCCAATCGACACTGTTTATCGTATTTTTTAGCTAAATACTTATTTTCGTTGTGCCCCCTTTTTATTTCATAAATTTTTATATCAATTTAACCTAGATTTTTGGGCAGGTATACTAACGTTTAAAAATTTTCAATAAGACGGTGGTAAGGACCCCCACCGCTGGCCCGTTTCCCGAAATTGTTAGGCCCACACTTCCCCCTTTTTTTTCACTTTAAAATTATAAATTTTGATCTATGGCCCACTGAAAATTCACTATACAGATCTATTTTACCCTATTTTCAGGGGGGCTTTTCCCTCACAAAAAAACGTTCTGTTTTTTTTATTTCACGGCATAAATTCTCCTCTGCATGGGCCCATGTTCTGGCACACTAATTCCCTTGTTTTGTTTTATATAACTGTTTTCTGCCTGGTTTTTTGCGAACTGGAGGAGTACCTTATGATCACCACATTTTAAGGTTCTAGCACGTAGAAGAGACCCGAAAAAAACGAAAAACAAAAAGGCGGCGTGTATAGGCCTCTGACTGTTGGTGTTCTTCCGAATGTTCGTTAAAAAGCTATAATACTCGACTTTGGTTATGATATTCTCTCTGTAACCATGTATTTTAAGGCATAATTAAAATTTTTTAATAGATGGGCAGTAAGGTTCTTGACCCAGATATGGGATAATGCTATAACCCCACAAATTTATGTTTTATTTTCTATTTTAATGCATTAAAGTGTTTTTAAAGCCGATTATTATTTTCCCCCCAAACTCTGCCTGAAATTGTTATTCTTTCCAAAAGGTAAAAATAAAAGGGCATTTAAAGACTTCAGGTGAAAAACACCTCCACCACACATCCACCAAACCTCCACCACACCCCCACCACACATCCACCAAACCCCCACACCACACCTCCACCAAACCTCCCACACCACCCCACATCAACCACAACACCCCACCACTATTGGGCCCCAGATTGGGGCCAAAATTTTTATATTGTAATTATGATGTATATTTATTTTTATTTTTTTTTT
>WNWK01022150.1:0-33013 GCA_009830355.1 Cherax destructor
GGGAAAAAGTGAGTGGTGTACTGAGGAGCTTGTGGAGACAGAGACTTTATCCATGAAAGCAAAGAGGGAATGTATGAGATATAGTTATATCAACACTCTTGTATGGGTGTGAGACATGGGTTGTGAATGTTTTAACAAGGAGAAGGCTGGAGGCAGTGGAGATGTCGTGTTTGACGGCAATGTGTGGTGTGAATATAATGCAGAGAATCCATAGTTTGGAGATTAGGAGGAGGTGTGGGATTACCAAAACTATTATCCAGAGAGCTGAGGAGGGTTGTTGAGATGGTTTGGACATATAGAAAGGATGGAGCAAAATAGAATGACTCCGAGTGTATAAATCTGTAGTGCAAAGAAGGCGGGGTAGGGGTCGGACTAGAAAAGGTTGGAGGAGGGTTAAGGAGGTTTGTGTGCGAGAGGCTTGGACTTCCAGCAAGCGTGCATGAGCGTGTTAGATAGGAGCGAATGGAGACAAATGGTTTTAGAACTTGACGTGCTGTTGGAGTGTAGGCAGGTAACATTTATGAAGGGATTCAGGAAACCGGCAGGCCGGACTTGATTCCTGGAGATGGGAAGTACAGTGCCGGCACTCTGAAGGAGGGGTGTTAATGTTGCAGTTTTGTAGCTGTAGTGTAGCACGCCTCTGGCAAGACAGTGATGGAGTGAATGATGATGAAAGTTTTTCTTTGTTGGGCCACCCTGTCTTGGTGGGAAGCGATGTGTTAATAATATATATATATATATATATATATATATATATATATATATATATATATATATATATATTATATATATATATATATATATGCAAAAGATCACAGTAAACAGGTGATATCAAAATATGCAAGACAACCACTATGAAAAATAGAGGAATTCCAAGCGCTTTCATGACTACTCACATTATCAAGGAACTATAAAAGGAAACATGACAAGAAGGCTTATAAAGGGGCAGAATACACCTCACAGTCACATCACACTAACAAAGACAACACCTCACAGTAGCGTAACATCTCACGACTCTGTGAAGAGGAACATAAGAAGGACCTGAAACTCTTCCCAAGAATTAAGATTAGTCAATTTATCATTAAATTCTTCCCAAATTTTATTAATTATAAATGAATCCAATTTATATAAACCAAAAGAAATATTCATATTATTTTCAAAACTACTTTTAATGAAACATGATTCTATTATATTTTCTCAACCATGGACTTGCTTGATACAACTTTCTCAGCATTTTAAAATCAATTGGATGGTTAAAATCTCTCACATGAATAAATAGAGCATTAGAATCTTGTCAGTTCTAATGCTATATTTATTTGTTTTAATCTTAGTTCAAGACTTTTACCAGTTTGACCGTAATAAACTTTATCGCATATTTTACAAGGAATCTTATACACACATCCGTCAGCATTTTGGGGAATTTTTATCAAAAGTCTTTTACTGTATCAAGATTTTTAAAAACAACTTTGATATTAAAATTGTTAAGAAAGGAAGGCATATCAACCAAGTTTTCATGGTAAGGGAGAACCAACATATTTTTAGTTGAATAGGGTTGGTTGTTCCTTTTTGGATTGTAAAAAGTATTTCTAGCTAATTTAAAAGATTTATCAATTACCTTTCTTGGGTATTTTAAATCATTAGCTATTTCATAAATTTTAGAGATTTCTTCATCTATGAACTCTGGACTACAAATGCGTAAAGCTCTCAAAAACATTGAAGAGAAAACCGACACTTTAACTCTATCTTGATGTGAAGAATAATAGTGTACATAGGAACAATTATTTGTAGGTTTTCTGTAAATTTTAAATTTAAAATCAATGTTACCCTTAATAATAAAAACTTCTAGGAAGGGCAATGAGTTATTTACTTGAATTCAACAGTAAAATTTATAGAATGAGCTAAGCTATTTAATTTAACAAGGAAATGGTTTGTCTACATTCTTAGGCATAAGGCACAAAATATCATCAACATATCTATACCACTTAGCTCTATTGGGAAGGATTGTGTTAAGCAATTTTGTTTCAGAAAATTCCAGGTGAAAGAGGATTTCCCATTGCCATACCAAACTTCTGAGTGTAAAACTCATCATTAAATACAAATTTTGCATCAACAATACAAAGTTTAATAAGTTTAATGACAGTAGGAATTGAATGGTAAATCGTAATTAACCAGTTCTTCAGATAAGAAACTTAGTAAATCATCAACTGGAACTTTAGTAAACAAGGAGGTAACATCAAAACTAACCATTTTGAAATAATTTAAATCAGTCAAGGTGCTTAATTTATCAACTAAATCTAAATTGTTTTAACATTAAAATTAGAAATTTTTCCAACAATTGGGCTTAAAATATCAACAAGCCATTTAGAAAGTTTATAAGAAACTGAACCTATGGAGCTAATAATTGGTCTAACAGGATTACCAGGTTTGTGTGTTTTTATTAATCCATACATATAAGGTAAAGATGGATTGGTGGAAGTAAATTTTTTAATTAATTCATCTTTGCCTTTCAATAGATGTTTTATTGTTTTATTGAAATTGCTGTTAACAGTTTCTAAGGATTCTTCCCAAATTTAGAATAGGTTTCAAAATCATCTAGGAGGTTATTAATTTTATCTTGGTAATCAATTTCTTTCATAATTACTATTGCATTTATTTTATCTGCTTTAGCAAGGCACAATTTTTATTATTCAAAAGTGTATCATAAGACTTAAAAATCTTTGAGGGCAATTGGGAATATTTTTTTTAACATTGAGCTATATACCATCCCCTTATTAATATTAATTTCATCAGTGGATAAATCAGAGGATTTTCTAAATTACAAAATTTGTAATTTAGAAACCATACATAGGAACCATACATAGCTTTAAGACGAGGTATGATAATGCTCATGGAGCAGGGAGAAGAGTCCCATTAGCGGACATGAAGAGGCGGGGCCAGGAGCTGAGTCTCGACCCCTGCAACCATAATTAAGTGAGTACATGTGTACACATTCTCATAAGCACGTCTACACTCTCCACACCATTGCTTAAATTAAAAATACTCTATAAGTATCGTAAAAGAATTAGCAAAATTCTTGATTACATAATATAAATTTTCTTAAGACAATGGATTGAGAATACAATATGTTTTTTGATGTCTTTTGGGAAAATATGTAAATATGTGAAAAAGTGACTAACTTGAGAGACTTGTGGTTAAGACATAGAAGATATTCTTACAAATCTTAATAAACTTTTAATATAATTAGCATTAATTATTAAATTATTCTCTCAGTTTTCACATATACATTTCTCTCACCTCTTCAATGATGACAAAAACATTTATCATTACACACAAAAAAAAACTCTCAGTGAAAAAATAAAACTGTCAACTTGGATGATTCGATCTCTTGACAATAAGAATTTTGGTGGTGGCTGCCACAACCTGGCCAGTACGACTGTGTGCTACTGTGTCCCATACTGTTGTTATGTACTGTGATGTGGCTGCCACAACCTGGCCAGTACGACTGTGTGCTACTGTGTCCCCTACTGTTGTTATGTACTGTGATGTGGCTGCCACAACCTGGCCAGTACGCCTGTGTGCTACTGTGTCCCATACTGTTGTTATGTACTGTGATGTGGCTGCCACAACCTGGCCAGTACGACTGTGTGCTACTGTGTCCCTACTGTTGTTATGTACTGTGATGTGGCTGCCACAACCTGGCCAGTACGCCTGTGTGCTACTGTGTCCCATACTGTTGTTATGTACTGTGATGTGGCTGCCACAACCTGGCCAGTACGCCTGTGTGCTACTGTGTCCCATACTGTTGTTATGTACTGTGATGTGGCTGCCACAACCTGGCCAGTACGACTGTGTGCTACTGTGTCCCATACTGTTGTTATGTACTGTGATGTGGCTGCCACAACCTGGCCAGTACGACTGTGTGCTACTGTCTCCCATACTGTTATGTACTGTGATGTGGCTGCCACAACCTGGCCAGTACGACTGTGTGCTACTGTGTCCCATACTGTTGTTATGTACTGTGATGTGGCTGCCACAACCTGGCCAGTACGACTGTGTGCTACTGTCTCCCATACTGTTGTTATGTACTGTGATGTGGCTGCCACAACATGGCCAGTACTGTGTCCCATACTATTGTTATGTACTGTGATGTATGAATGTTAACATATATTACACACTGAATGTTGTGGTGCACTATGTTGCAGAGATATATTGCACAAAGTTTGTAAGTAATGAAAAAGACACAATTGTAGAGGAACTTTTGAATGGGCTGCACAACCTGTTTGTGTCACAGGTGAAAGTTCCTCTCTGCTGTTATGTTTTTTTTCACCACCAGAGTTAATAACACTGTACGTAACATGTTCACAACCAGTTAAGAAAATGTTAATCTCTAAATTAGGAAATAAAATAAATTCAACACATATATGTTGTGAGACACACCTCTCTGGTGTATATTATTATTATTATTATTATTATTATTATTATTATTATTATTATTATTATTATTATTATTATTATTATTATTATTACACTTTACTGTGTAAACAGTTATTAAAAACATATGAGTAAAATAACTTGTTATTTTTATTACTAATGTATTTAATATTCGTAAATTCTATCATTTATATTATAAGAATTATTGTTTATTGTAATTGATATACTCACAACCTCCTGTAGGTCGTGACACTCAACATTTTGGAGGTCATGCCACTCACAACATCCTGGAGGTCATGCCACTCACAACATCCTGGAGGTCATGCCACTCACAACATCCTGGAGGTCATGCCACTCACAACATCCTGGAGGTCATGCCACTCACAACATCCTGGAGGTCATGCCACTCACAACATCCTGGAGGTCATGCCACTCACAACATCCTGGAGGTCATGCCACTCACAACATCCTGGAGGTCATGCCACTCACAACATCCTGGAGGTCATGCCACTCACAACATCCTGGAGGTCATGCCACTCACAACATCCTGGAGGTCATGCAACTCACAACATCCTGGAGGTCATGCCACTCACAACATCCTGAAGGTCATGCCACTCACAACATTCTGGAGGTCATGCCACTCACAACATCCTGGAGGTCATGCCACTCACAACATCCTGGAGGTCATGCCACTCACAACATCCTGGAGGTCATGCCACTCACAACATCCTGGAGGTCATGCCACTCACAACATCCTGGAGGTCATGCCACTCACATCATCCTGGAAGTCATCTCACTCACAACATCCTGGAGGTCATGCCACTAACAACATCCTGGAGGTCATGCCACTCAACATCCTGAAGGTCATGCCACTCACAACATCCTGAAGGTCATGTCACTCACAACATCCTGGAGGTCATGCCACTCAACATCCTGGAGGTCATGCCACTAACAACATCCTGGAGGTCATGCCACTCACAACATCCTGGAGGTCATGCCACTCACAACCTCCTGGAGGTCATGCCACTCAACATCCTGGAGGTCATGCCAATCACAACCTCCTGGAGGTCATGCCACTCAACATCCTGGAGGTCATGCCACTAACAACATCCTGGAGGTCATGCCACTCAACATCCTGAAGGTCATGCCACTCACAACATCCTGAAGGTCATGTCACTCACAACATCCTGGAGGTCATGCCACTCAACATCCTGGAGGTCATGTCACTCACAACATCCTGGAGGTCATGCCACTCAACATCCTGGAGGTCATGCAACTAACAACATCCTGGAGGTCATGCCACTCACAACATCCTGGAGGTCATGCCACTCACAACCTCCTGGAGGTCATGCCACTCAACATCCTGGAGGTC
The DNA here is from genome assembly GCA_009830355.1 of Cherax destructor. Taxonomy (NCBI): domain Eukaryota; kingdom Metazoa; phylum Arthropoda; class Malacostraca; order Decapoda; family Parastacidae; genus Cherax; species Cherax destructor. The sequence goes on from WNWK01022150.1 coordinate 5,804, forward strand.
ATGCCACTCAACATCCTGGAGGTCATGCCACTCACAACATCCTGGAGGTCATGCCACTCAACATCGTGGAGGTCATGTCACAACCTCCTGGAGGTCATGACACTCAACATCCTGGAGGTCATGCCACTAAACATCCTGGAGGTCATGCCACTTACAACATCCTGGAGGTCATGCCACTCAACATCCTGGAGGTCATGTCACTCACAACATCCTGGAGGTCATGCCACTAACAACATCCTGGAGGTCATGCCACTCAACATCCTGGAGGTCATGCCACTCACAACATCCTGAAGGTCATGTCACTCACAACATCCTGGAGATCATGCCACTAACAACATCCTGGAGGTCATGCCACTCAACATTCTGGAGGTCATGCCACTCACAACATCCTGGAGGTCATGCCACTCAACATCCTGGAGGTCATCCCACTCAACATCCTGGAGGTCATGCCACTCAACATCCTGGAGATCATGCCACTCACAACATCCTGGAGGTCATGCCGCTCAACATCCTGGAGGTCATGACACTCAACATTCTGGAGGTCATGCCACTCAACATTCTGGAGGTCATGCCACTCAACATCCTGGAGGTCATGCCACTCACAACATCCTGAAGGTCATGTCACTCACAACATCCTGGAGGTCATGCCACTCACAACATCCTGGAGGTCATGCCGCTCAACATCCTGGAGGTCATGCCACTCAACATTCTGGAGGTCATGCCACTCAACATCCTGGAGGTCATGCCACTCCTGAAACACAGATTTAATTTAGTTATCAATTATTAAATTACTAAAAACTGCACAATGGTGTGTCAGGCGTCAGGTCAGCCAGATATTATCATCAAGTTTACCTAACAACTTAAACATTGAGATTAATGTAAAATATACTAAGATTCATACATCATAATACTTGACAATATGAAGGAATATTGGCAGAAATTAACAAAGAGGCAACAAGCTTCCAGGAGCAATCAATAACATTTTTTTTTTTTTTTGCCGATAGATGGCGTCTCCCGAGATAATATATTTTACTCGTATATTCGTCCCAGCAAGTTTTTATTTGGTGTTTGTGACGGTGAATGTTTTCCCTGTGATGTTGTGGCTACTCTTAAGAAAACTTAAGATATAATTCATGAAATTTTCCTCATTGTCTGATCCAGAAATGTCTCAGACTTGTTACATTCTTACATCACTAACAATGTCTCAGACTTGTTACATTCTTACATCACTAACAATGTCTCAGACTTGTCAATTCTTCATCACTAACAATGTCTCAGACTTTTACATTCTTACATCACTAACAATGTCTCAGACTTGTTACATTCTTACATCACTAACAATGTCTCAGACTTGTTACATTCTTACATCACTAACAATGTCTCAGACTTGTTACATTCTTACATCACTAACAATGTCTCAGACTTGTCACATTCTTACATCACTAACAATGTCTCAGACTTGTCACATTCTTACATCACTAACAATGTCTCAGACTTGTCACATTCTTACATCACTAACAATGTCTCAGACTTGCAACATTCTTACATCACTAACAATGTCTCAGACTTGCAACATTCTTACATCACTAACAATGTCTCAGACTTGTCACATTCTTACATCACTAACAATGTCTCAGACTTGTCACATTCTTACATCACTAACAATGTCTCAGACTTGTCACATTCTTACATCACTAACAATGTCTCAGACTTCCCACATTCTTACATCACTAACAATGTCTCAGACTTCCCACATTCTTACATCACTAACAATGTCTCAGACTTCCCACATTCTTACATCACTAACAATGTCTCAGACTTGTTACATTCTTACATCACTAACAATGTCTCAGACTTGTCACATTCTTACATCACTAACAATGTCTCAGACTTGTTACATTCTTACATCACTAACAATGTCTCAGACTTGTTACATTCTTACATCACTAACAATGTCTCAGACTTGTTACATTCTTACATCACTAACAATGTCTCAGACTTGTTACATTCTTACATCACTAACAATGTCTCAGACTTGTCACATTCTTACATCACTAACAATGTCTCAGACTTGTCACATTCTTACATCACTAACAATGTCTCAGACTTGTCACATTCTTACATCACTAACAATGTCTCAGACTTCACATTCTTACATCACTAACAATGTCTCAGACTTCCACATTCTTACATCACTAACAATGTCTCAGACTTCCCACATTCTTACATCACTAACAATGTCTCAGACTTGTCACATTCTTACATCACTAACAATGTCTCAGACTTCCCACATTCTTACATCACTAACAATGTCTCAGACTTCCCACATTCTTACATCACTAACAATGTCTCAGACTTCCCACATTCTTACATCACTAACAATGTCTCAGACTTGTCACATTCTTACATCACTAACAATGTCTCAGACTTGCCACATTCTTACATCACTAACAATGGAGGTCTTCAATATACTGTAAAACAATATTCACCATCTTCTTTTATTCATAATTCTATTAGTAAATATTTCATCAATAATTTCCTTAATTTAATTTAATTTTAGAGCGTGTATGTGTGTATGTTGCTTGCAGGATTGTGTATGTGTGCGTATGTGTGTATGTGTTAGTTACTTGGCATGTGTTGTTTGTGCGTCTGATTGCTTGCGTGTGTGTGTGTGTATTCACCTATTTTTGGTTGCAAGGGTCGAATCACAGCTCTTGGAGCTCCTCTTCGCTGAGGCCCCTCCTCTTTGCTGTGTGTGTGTATGTTGTGCGTGTTTGTGTGTGTTTGTGTTTATGTTATGTTTAATCCAGATTAAAAATTACTAATTTTAATTAATTATTATTTGCGACCACTGTCAGCCTCAGAGTTATCTCTGAGTTACCAGACCTTGCCACGTGGAGGCCAGTGGTTCGTCTTTAAGGTCCACCCCCCCCCCTCGAATTTCCCAGGTTCATTTGTCCAGGAATCCATCCGTGGGCCCCCGGATGTGTCCCCTTCCTCACTTCCCCAAGGTCAGCCTAGCCTCTCTGTGTTCTCACCTCTGCCTTCCAGCCACAGCCTTCCCCAGGTTCATGTATCCAGGAATCCATCCGTCCGCCTCCGGATGTTTTCCCTTCCTCACTTCCCCAAGGTCAGCCTCACCAACCTGTATTCTTGCCTTCCCCAGGTTAATGTATCCAGGAATCCATCCGTTCGCTCCCGGATGTCTCCCCTTCCCCACGTCCCCAAGGTCAACCTCAACAACAACCTTCCCCAGGTTAATGTATCCAGGAATCCATCCGTTCGCTCCCAGATGTCTTCCCTTCCCCACTTACTTAAGGTCGGCGGTGCCTTCCCCGGATCAGTGTCTCCAGGAGTCCACTTGTGTCACCTCAGGTAAACTCCCTTTCCCACTTCTATACAAAGTCAGGTTCATGTATCCAGGAATCCATCCGTCTACCGCCGGATTTTCCCCTTCCCCACTCACTCAAGGTCAGCCTCAACAGCTGGTATTCATGCCTTCCCCAGGTTCATGTATCCAGGAATCCATCCGTTCGCTCCCGGATGTCTCCCCTTCCCCACTTACCCAAGGTCAGCCTCAACATCAACCTTCCCCAGGTTCATGTATCCAGGAATCCATCTGTTCGCTCCCAGATGTCTCCCCTTCCCCACTTACCTAAGGTCGGCGGTGCCTTTCCCGGATCAGTGTCTCCAGGAGTCCACTTGTCACCTCAGATGGACTCCCTTCCCCACTTCCCCAGAGTCAGCGGTTGCCATTCCCAGTGACCTTGCTGGGCGGAAACTTGGTCTTGTCTAGCTGGTCTACGGTAGAGACTGTCCAGGTGGGTGGAATTACTGGAGGTGACACACAGAAAACTGCGTCCAGTAATTCCACCCACCAAGACAGCCACGACCGTACACCAGCTAGACGAGACCAAGCTGCCACACAGCTCACCCACCCAGGAGAGGCTAATTAAGAATAATTTTGGACTTCTATTTATGTTGCATTATATTTCTATAGTAAATACTTCATTCTCAATTATTTTGTTAAGTGTGTTTGTGAATGTTTTATTGTAAGAATATTAGTATCTATGTGTTTATCTATTTGTTTACCTCCGTGAAAAAAGCTGTATGTGTTAATTAGTTTTCTTTGTTGTTATTTATAGTTTGTATTTTCATCTTATGCAAAGATCCACAGGTGTACACAACCACATTTTTTCAACCACATTTACGTATTTCCACACATGGAATCTACACATACACCACACATTCAGTTCTCTGTATCACACATACGCACACATAAATGTAAATCAATGGTAAAATATACCTACAGGTGTGAATAAGACAATAAGTGAAGTCTGGTGTTTAATGACAAGACGTTTCGTCCACCACGACTTTATCAATCTATCAGAGATTTATAAAGTCTTCCAGGACTGTATTTACCCGTCAGGAATTCATAAAGTCTACATTTACTCTATCTATCAATCATAGATTGTTAGGTAAAATAATATATCTATCAATCAAAGATTGATAGAGATTAATAGTTTGGTAGAACAAAGTCCTATCTCCTGCCACTCTACTGAGAGACGCATTTCTAAAATTAGTTCTACAGAGTGATCTGAAAGCTGCGTTGCTTTCAGCACAGCATTGGATGAATCTACAGACATTCATCATATGCCTCATCCAGCTATATTTGTTCGCTATGTTACAAATGATGGAAACGTAAAAGAAGAATTCTTAGACCTGAAAAGTTAAAAGAAAACCACAGAAGATATTAACATCTAAAATGCTCTTAACAAAGCTTTATTAAATGTTTAACTACCATTACATAAACTTGTTAGCATTGCAACAGACGGAACACCAGCTGTGGTGATCAACAGACGGAACACCAGCTGTGGTGATCAACAGACAAAACACCAGCTGTGGTGATCAACAGACGGAACACCAGCTGTGGTGATCAACAGACGGAGCACCAGCTGTGGTGATCAACAGACGGAGCACCAGCTGTGGTGATCGACAGACGGAGCACCAGCTGTGGTGATCAACAGACGGAACACCAGCTGTGGTGATCAACAGACGGAGCACCAGCTGTGGTGATCAACAGACGGAGCACCAGCTGTGGTGATCAACAGACGGAGCACCAGCTGTGGTAATCAAAATACTGGCCTAGTTGCGTAATTGTCACATGATCTCAACTATCCTAAATGTATATGTATCCAATGTATCATCCATCTTGAACATTTAGTAAGTAAACACTTCAAGATCAACAATGTATCATCCATCTTGAACATTTAGTAAGTAAACACTTCAAGATCAACAATGTCATAAATTGCGTTTTTAAAATTGTGAATTTCATTGTGACAAGTGCGAGAACACACAAGTGCGAGAACACACAAGTGCGAGAACACACAAGTGCGAGAACACACAAGTGCGAGAACACACAAGTGCGAGAACACACAAGTGCGAGAACACACAAGTGCGAGAACACACAAGTGCGAGAACACACAAGTGCGAGAACACAAGTGCGAGACACACAAGTGCAGAACACACAAGTGCGAGAACACAAGTGCGAGAACACACAAGTGCGAGAAAAACACACAATGCGAGAACACAAGTGCGAGAACACACAGAGTGCGAGAACACACACAGTGCGAGACACACAGGAGACAAGTGCGAGAACACACAAGTGAGAACACAGTGGACGAGAACACACAAGTGCGAGAACACACAAGTGCGAGGGAACACACAAGTGCGAGAACACAAGTGCGGAACACACAAGTGCGAGAACACACAAGTGCGAGAACACACAAGTGCGAGAACACACAAGTGCGAGAACACACAAGTGCGAGAACACACAAGTGCGAGAACACATCGTGAATTTAGAAATTTTATTGAGGAGCTGAAGCTTGAAGACAAGTCAAGTGGAATAAGAATCTTTCCTCCGTAAGTCATGCGTGTTGTAAAAGTCAACTAAAATGCCGGGAACAATGGGCTAGTAACCCCTTTTCCTGTATAGCTTACTAAAAAGAAGAAGAAAACCGTCAAAGTGGGATGTTTGAATGTGCTTGGATGTTGTGCGAATGATAAGAAAGAGATGATTGTAGATTTATGAATGAAAAGAAGCTGGATGTCCTGGCTTTAAGTGAGACAAAGCTGAAGGGGGTAGGAGAGTTTCACTGGGGAGAAATAAATGGGATTAGGTCAGGGGTTTCAAATAGAGTTAGAGCTAAAGAAGGAGTGGCAATAATGTTGAATAATCAGTTATGGCAGGTAAAGAGGAAATATAAATGTATAAATTCAAGGATTATGTGGAGTAAAATAAAGGTTGGATGTGAAAATTGGGTTATAGTAAGTGTTTATGCACCTGGAGAAGAGAGAAGTGTAGAGGAGAGAGAGAGAGATTTTGGGAAATGTTGAGTGAGTGTGTGGGGAGTTTTGAACCAAGTGAGAGAGTAATTGTGGTTGGGGATCTTAATGCTAAAGTGGGTAAAAATGTTGTGGATGGAGTAGTAGGTAAATTTGGGGTGCCAGGGGTAAATGTAAATGGGGAACCATTATTTGAGCTATGTGTAGAAAGAGGTTTGGTAATAAGTAATACATATTTTATGAAAAAGAGGATAAATAAATATACAAGGTATGATATAGCACGTAAGGAAAGTAGTTTGTTGGATTATGTATTGGTGGATAAAAGGTTGATGGGTAGGCTTCAGGATGTACATGTTTATAGAGGGGCAACAGATATATCGGATCATTATTTAGTTGTAGCTACAGTTAGAGTAAAAGGTAGATGGGACAAAAACAAAATGGCAACAGCAAGTAAGAGAGAGGTAAAAGTGTATAAACTATGGGAGGAGGAATTTAGGGTGAGATATAAGCAACTATTGGCAGAAAGGTGGGCTAGTGCAAGTATGAGTAGTGGGGGGGTTGAAGAGAGTTGGGATAGTTTTAAAAATGCAGTATTAGAATGTGGGGCAGAAGTTTGTGGCTATAGGAGGGTGGGTGCAGGAGGAAAGAGGAGTGAGTGGTGGAATGAAGAAGTAAAGAGTGTGATAAAAGAGAAAAAGGTAGCTTATGAGAGGTTTTTACAAAACAGAAGTGTTAATAGAAGAGCAGAGTATATGGAGAGTAAAAGAAAGGTGAAGAGAGTGGTGAGAGAGTGCAAAAGAAGAGCGGATGAAAGAATGGGAGAGGCTCTGTCAAGAAATTTTGCTGAAAACAAGAAAAAAATTTGGAGTGAGATAAACAAGGTAAGAAAGCCTAGGGAACGAATGAATTTGTCAGTTAAAAACAGAGTAGGGGAGTTAGTAGATGGGGAGCTGGAGGTATTGGGTAGATGGCGGGAATATTTTGAGGAACTTTTAAATGTCGATGAAAAGAGGGAGGCAGTAATTTCATGTACTGGTCAGGGAGGTACAACATCGTTTAGGAGTGAAGAAGAGCAGGATGTGAGTGTGGGGGAGGTGCGTGAGGCATTACGTAGAATGAAAGGGGGTAAAGCAGCTGGAATTGAAGGAATCATGACATAAATGTTAAAAGCAGGGGGGGATATAGTGCTGGAGTGGTTGGTATTTTTGTTTAATAAATGTATGAAAGAGGGGAAGGTACCTAGGGATTGGCAGAGAGCATGTATAGTTCCTTTATATAAAGGGAAGGGGGATAAAAGAGAGTGTAAAAATTATAGGGGAATAAGTTTACTGAGTATACCAGGTAAAGTGTATGGCAGGGTTATTATTGAAAGAATTAGAGGTAAGACAGAGAGTAGGATTGCAGATGAGCAAGGAGGCTTTAGAGTGGGTAGGGGATGTGTAGATCAAGTGTTTACAGTGAAGCATATATGTGAATAGTATTTAGATAAAGGTAGAGAAGTTTTTATTGCATTTATGGATTTAGAAAAGGCATATGATAGAGTGGATAGGGGAGCAATGTGGCAAATGTTGCAAGTGTATGGAATAGATAGTAAGTTACTGAAGGCTGTAAAGAGTTTTTATGAGGATAGTGAGGCTCAGGTTAGGGTGTGTAGGAGAGGAGATTACTTCCCGGTAAAAGTAGGTCTTAGACAGGGATGTGTAATGTCACCATGGTTGTTTAATATATTTATAGATGGGGTTGTGAAAGAAGTAAATGCTAGGGTGTTGGGGAGAGGGGTGGGATTAAATTATGGAGAATTAAATGCAAAATGGGAGTTGACACAGTTACTTTTTGCTGATGATACTGTGCTTATGGGAGATTCTAAAGAAAAGTTGCAAAGGTTAGTGGACGAGTTTGGGAGAGTGTGTAAGGTAGAAAGTTAAAAGTGAACATAGATAAGAGTAAGGTGATGAGGGTATCAAACGATTTAAATAAAGAAAAATTGGATATCACATTGGAGAGAGGGGTTATGGAAGAAGTAAATGTTTTCAGATATTTGGGAGTTGACGTGTCAGCGGATGGGTTTATGAAGGATGAGGTTAACCATAGAATTGATGAAGGAAAAAAGGTGAGTGGTGCATTGAGGTATCTGTGGAGACAAAAACGTTATCCATGGAGGCAAAGAAGGGAATGTACGAAAGTATAGTGGTACCAACACTCTTATATGGGTGTGAAGCATGGGTTGCAAATGCTGCAGCGAGGAGGAGGCTGGAGGCAGTGGAGATGTCCTGTCTAAGGGCAATGTGTGGTGTAAATATTATGCAGAAAATTCGGAATGTGGAAATTAGGAGAAGGTGTGGAGTTACTAAAAGTATTTGTCAGAGGGCTGAAGAGGGGTTGTTGAGGTGGTTTGGTCATTTAGAGAGAATGGATCAAAGTAGAATGACTTGGAGAGCGTATAAATCTGTAGGGAAGGAAGGCGGGGTAGGGGTCGTCCTAGAAAAGGTTGGAGGGAAGGGGTAAAGGAGGTTTTGTGGGCGAGGGCTTGGACTTCCAGCAAGCATGTGTGAGCGTGTTAGATAGGAGTGAATGGAGACGAATGGTTTTGGGACATGACGAGCTGTTGGAGTGTGAGCAGGGTAACATTTTGTGAAGGGATTCAGGAAACCAGTTAATTGATTTAGTTGGACTTGAGTCCTGGAAATGGGAAGTACAATGCCTGCACTTTAAAGGAGGGGTCTGAGATAGTGACAGCTGGGAGGGACTTTTCTCAGCTGTCGTATCTGAGCTCCTCTGCAAAGACAGTGATTATGTATGAGTGTGGTGAAAATGTTGAATGATTATGAAAGTATTTTCTTTTTGGGGATTTTCTTTCTTTTTGGGTCACCCTGCCTCTGTGGGAGACGGCCGACTTGTTGAAAAAAAAAATAATAATAATAATAATTATTATTATTATTATAATAATAATAATAATAATAATAATAATAATAATAATAATAATAATAATAATAATAATAATAATAATAATAATAATAATAATAATAATAATATAGTTTTAGAGAATTACACTAGAAACCTCATTTAACTAATCTTAAGTTATTGTGTTTTTTTTGTTCAAATTTCTGCTATATAACACACATCAATAAATTAAACAACTCAATTAATATATATTTCGTTATGTTCAGATTGATTTCCCAAACCACTACACACACACACACACACACACACACACACACACACACATGTATAGTATGCAAGGTCATGGAGAAGATTATCAGGAGAAGAGTGGTAGAGCACCTAGAAAGGAATGAGCTTATCAACGAAGGCCAACACGGTTTCAGGGACGGGAAATCCTGTGTCACAAACCTACTGGAGTTCTATGACAGGGTGACAGCAGTAAGACAAGAGAGAGAGGGGTGGGTAGATTGCATATTCTTGGACTGTAAGAAGGCGTTTGACACAGTCCCACACAAGAGATTAGTGCAGAAGCTGGAGGACCAGGCAGGGATAACAGGGAAGGCACTACAATGGATCAGGGAATACCTGTCAGGAAGACAGCAGCGAGTCATGGTCCGTGGTGAGGTGTCAGAGTGGGCGCCGGTGACGAGTGGGGTTCCACAGGGACCGGTGCTGTTTCTGGTGTTTGTGAACGACATGACGGAAGGAATAGACTCCGAAGTGTCCCTGTTTACAGATGATGTGAAGTTGATGAGAAGAATTCAATCGGAAGAGGACCAGGCAGAACTACAAAGGGATCTGGACAGGCTGCAAGCCTGGTCCAGCAATTGGCTCCTGGAGTTCAACCCAACCAAGTGCAAAGTCATGAAAATTGGGGAAGGGCAAAGAAGACCGCAGACGGAGTACAGTCTAGGGGGCCAGAGACTACAAACCTCAATCAAGGAAAAAGATCTTGGGGTGAGTATAACACCAGGTACATCTCCACATCTCCTGAGGCGCACATCAACCAAATCACTGCTGCAGCATACGGACGCCTAGCAAACCTAAGAACAGCATTCCGACATCTTAATAAAGAATCGTTCAGGACCCTGTACACTGTGTACGTTAGGCCCATACTGGAGTATGCAGCACCAGTTTGGAACCCACATTTATCCAAGCACGTAAAGAAGCTAGAGAAAGTGCAAAGGTTTGCAACAAGACTAGTCCCGTAGCTAAGGGGTATGTCCTACGAGGAGAGGTTAAGGGAAATCGACCTGACGACACTGGAGGACAGGAGAGATAGGGGGGACATGATAACGACATATAAAATACTGAGAGGAATTGACAAGGTTGACAGAGACAGAATGTTCCAGAGATGGGACACAGCAACAAGGGGACACAGTTGGAAGTTGAAGACTCAGATGAATCACAGGGATGTTAGGAAATATTTCTTCAGTCACAGAGTAGTCGGGAAGTGGAATAGCTTGGGAAGCGATGTAGTGGAGGCAGGTTCCATACACAGCTTTAAGAAGAGGTATGATAAAGCTCATGGCGCAGGGAGAGTGACCCAGTAGCGGCCAGTGAAGAGGCGGGGCCAGGAGCTATGTCTCGACCCCTGCAACCACAACTAGGTGAGTACACACACACAGGGGACATGATAACGACATATAAAATACTAAGAGGAATTGACAAGGTGGACAGAGACAGAATGTTCCAAAGATGGGACACAGCAACAAGGGGACACAGTTGGAAGTTGAAGACTCAGATGAACCACAAGGATATTAGGAAGTATTTCTTCAGTCACAGAGTTGTCAGAAATAGTCTGGGAAGTGATGTAGTGGAGGCAGGATCTATACATAGCTTTGAGGAGAGGTATGATAAAGCTCACGGAACGGGTAATGACCGAGTAGCGGACAGTGAAATGACGGGGCCAGGAGCTGAGACTCGACCCCTGCAACCACAACTAGGTGAGTACACACACACACATATATATATATATATATATATATATATATATATATATATATATATATATATATATATGTCGTGCCGATTAGGTAAAACTTGCTATTTTGGCTTAAATAGCAACGCTCACCTTGCCATATAAGACAAGTGAAAATTTGTGTATGTAATAATTTCGCCAACAATCATTCTGAACATAACGAAAAAAATATATTTCATTGTGTTTGTTTATTATTAAATTAATGTTAACGTATCTAAAATATATTTAGTTGGGTTAGGCTAAATTAAATATCGCTTGTTGTAATAAGGTTAGGTAGGTTTTCAAAGTTTCTCTTGGTACAAAATTATAAATTCTTACATTAACATAAATGAAAAAAATATATCTTTAAACGTATAAGAGAAAATTTTAGAAAGGACTTAATTTTAGATGAGTTCTTGCTAATTGACCAGTTTTACCTAATCGGCACGACATATATATATAGTGGGGACCAGGTGGTGCTAGGACCAGATGGTGCTAGGGACCAGGTGGTGCTAGGGACCAGGTGGTGCTAGGGACCTGGTGGTGCTAGGGACCAGGTGGTGCTGGAGACCAGGTGGTGCAAGGGACCAGGTGGTGCTAGGGACCAGGTGGTGCTAGGACCAGATGGTGCTAGGGACCAAGTGGTGCTAGGGACCAGGTGGTGCTACTGACCTGGTGGTGCTAGGGACCAGGTGGTGCTGGAGACCAGGTGGTGCCAGGGACCAGGTGGTGCTAGGGACCAGGTGGTGCTAGGGACCAGGTGGTGCTAGGGACCAGGTGGTGCTAGGGACCAGGTGGTGCTAGGGACCAGGTGGTGCTAGAGACCAGGTGGTGCTAGGGACCAGGTGGTGCTAGGACCTGGTGGTGCTAGGGACCAGGTGGTGCTAGGGACCAGATGGTGCTAGGGACCAGGTGGTGCTAGGGACCAGGTGGTGCTAGGGACCAGGTGGTGCTAGGGACGAGTTGGTGCTAGGATCAAGTGGTGCCAGGTCCCAGATGGTGCTGAGGCGCAGTTGGTGCTGTGGTTGACTTCTGTCAGCTGCACCATTGTTAGAAACTCTTGTTAAAAGTATTTTTGTTAAAAATACTTTTGCTAGAAACTTTTTGTTATAATCACTTTGGTTAGAAATGTTTGTTTGAAACCCTTGCCAAAAATAACTATTTTCTCAAACACTTATTTGAAAAACTTTGCTAGAAATCGCTTTCGCGAAAATCTCTTTCCGCGAAAATAACTTTCCGCGAAAATCAGTTTCCGCGAAAATCACTTTCCGCGAAAATCACTTTCCGCGAAAATCACTTTCCGCGAAAATCACTTTCTGCGAAAATCACTTTCGCTAAAATCACTTTCGCTAAAATCACTTTCGCTAAAATCACTTTCGTTAAAATCACTTTCGTTAAAATCACTTTCGTTAAAATCATTTTCGTTAAAATCACTTTCGTTAAAATCCCTTTCGCTAAAAATCACTTTCGCTAAAAAGACTTTCGCTAAAAACACTTTGGTTAGAAACACTTTTACAAGAATACATTTGCAAGCAACACTTGTCCGCATCATTTTTGACCACACTTGCTTCTGCAACACGGTTGGTCTGCAACATTGTGGTGTCCACACTATTTTAGTCCGCAACACTTTAGTACGCAACACTTAAGTCCGCAACACTAGTACGCAAAACTAGCTTAAAGTTGTTTAGCCATCAACATCTACTTTATGAACACTTGAGAGTGAATATGAACACTTGAGAGTGAATATGAACACTTGAGAGTGAATATGAACACTTGAGAGTGAATATGAACACTTGAGTGAATATGAACACTTGAGAGTGAATATGAACACTTGAGAGTGAATATAAACACTTGAGTGAATATGAACACTTGAGAGGGAATATGAACACTTGAGAGTGAATATGAACACTTGAGAGTGAATATGAGCACTTGAGAGTGAATATGAACATTTGAGAGTGAATATAAACACTTGAGAGTGAATATGAACACTTGAGTGAATATGAACACATGAGAGTGAATATGAACACTTGAGAGTGAATATGAGCACTTGAGAGTGAATATGAACATTTGAGAGTGAATATAAACACTTGAGAGTGAATATGAACACTTGAGTGAATATGAACACTTGAGAGTGAATATGAACACTTGAGAGTGAATATAAAGACTTGAGAGTGAATATGAACACTTGAGAGTGAATATAAACACTTGAGAGTGAATATAAACACTTGAGAGTGAATATGAACACTTGAGAGTGAATATGAACACTTGAGAGTGAATATGAACACTTGAGAGTGAATATAAACACTTGAGAGTGAATATAAACACTTGAGAGTGAATATGAACACTTGAGAGTGAATATGAACACTTCAGAGTGAATATGAACACTTGAGAGTGAATATGAACACTTGAGAGTGAATATGAACACTTGAGTGAATATGAACACTTGAGAGTGAATATGAACACTTGAGAGTGAATATGAACACTTGAGAGTGAATATGAACACTTGAGAGAGAATATAAACACTTGAGAGTGAATATAAACACTTGAGAGTGAATATGAACACTTGAGAGTGAATATGAACACTTCAGAGTGAATATGAACACTTGAGAGTGAATATGAACACTTGAGAGTGAATATGAACACTTGAGAGTGAATATGAACACTTGAGAGTGAATATAAACACTTGAGAGTGAATATGAACAGACTAAAGTTTTGAACAGTTATAAAAATTAGATTATAGACATCAGTGTTTTGATATAAATGTTAAACACCAGAACTCACCATCAACATTGATCGATATTATTATTATTATTGTTATTATTATTATTATTGTTATTATTACATTCATGGCGGAGCGCTGAACCCGTAGGGACTACACAGCGTCCGAGGGAATAAGAGGCATTTAAGGCAGGTGTAATTTCTTGTATTAAGAGCCATTGAGCAGCATCAAGGAAGGTCCCTTGAGGGTAGAATATTGATGAAGCACTTCCCACTATCTCACTCACTCACGCCTCATCAACACCTTAACTACCCGAATAACTAAGTGCCTCATCAACACCTTAACTACCCGAATAACTAAGTGATTGACGCTTATTGGTTAGTTACTTGCTGCATCAGTGGTTATTAATATGTCACCTTCACACCACCAGTCAATGTTGCTTTAATTAACCACTAAAGCGATAATTAACTTTAACTTTGTGTGCTACACTGAGATACACATCTCAAGGTTTATATAGGCGCATACACACACCTCCCGGTGTATATTATTTTGCTTGTTAGACCTGAAGGCTGGTTGAGCCTCGTTCACTTGATGCAGCTCACACACTGAACACTTCAAGCTCACAAAAGTTCTGCTTCGGGACACTTGACCAACCAGAGACCTCCAACACTTTCTTGACACTTGTTGCCTATTAAAAGTGTTAATAAACATTAGTCATACTTAGAATTCATGTATTTACACTACGTGACTAGATCATAACACGCAACTTGCAACGTGACAGATGATTTTGTGCATTATTGCAGAGTAATATAATCCTTGTACCAATAAAACATCAGTGTCTTCTGTTTTCAACCATTGTAGTTAAACTTTGATCAATAAAATTAAGTTTCGTTATTAATTGTTACTCTGATAATTTTCCCAGTTAATAAAGTGTTTATTGTTGGTTTTTGTGAGAGGAAAGGTCGGGCAAACCCGATAAATTACTGCCAACTATTGTGACTGAAAGATAACTGAAGTTAAATACATTTATCATATTACTTTTACACTTCATAAATTATTTATCATTCAGAAAACTCAGCAGGTGATAACGGTAGAGTGTAAACAACTAATATTTTTAAATATCATGGTGTCCCGTAGTTCGGTTGGTAACGCACTCAGCTGGCACATTGAGGTCCATGGTTCGATCCCCGGTAGGGGTGGAAACACTTGGGCGTGTTTCCTAAAGATACCTGCTGTCTCTATTTATCTAGCAGTAAATAGGTACCTGGGCGTTAGCCGACTGGTATGGGTCGCATCCTGGGGGTAAAAAATTAACCTAATTTGCCCGAAATGCTCTGCATAACCAGAGGCTTTCTATACTTTGATTCTTAATTCTTCGGGTGCATGTATGAACGTTTGTCAACTGTTTAATATGTGTGTCTATGAACGTTTCTCAACTGTTTAATATGTGAATATGTGTGTCTATGTATGTGTGTCAACTGTTTAATATGTGTGTCTATGTACGTGTGTCAACTATTTAATATGTGTGTCTATGTACGTGTGTCAACTGTTTAATATGTGTGTCTATGTATGTGTGTCAACTGTTTAATATGTGTGTCTATGTACGTGTGTCAACTGTTTAATATGTGTGTCTATGTATGTGTGTCAACTGTTTAATATGTGTGTCTATGTATGTGTGTCAACTGTTTAATATGTGTGTCTATGTATGTGTGTCAACTGTTTAATATGTGTGTCTATGAACGTTTCTCAACTGTTTAATATGTGAATATGTGTGTCTATGTATGTGTGTCAACTGTTTAATATGTGTGTCTATGTACGTGATTCAACTATTTAATATGTGTGTCTATGTACGTGTGTCAAGTGTTTAATATGTGTGTCTATGTACGTGTGTCAACTTTTTACCATTGTATGTACGTTAGTCAAGACTTCATGTACATGCATGTAGTGTATCATGTGTGTATAGGTCATGTTACAGTGAGAATATCTGGCAGCATTATGAAGGTCATGTCTGGTACTTGTCACCATTACCACCATCACCACAAAATCTTTGTTATCACCACAACTACCATTAGTACCAATACAATCACAACTCTCATCACTACCACAACTACCAATACCATCATCAAAGTTATCTTCACTACCTCTATAACTTCCAAGGTTTTCACTACTACTATCACTATTACAGTTATTATCACTATCATCATCACAACCACACACACTGCTACAACTACCATCACTACCATTACCTGCGCAATCATTATCACTTCCACAACTACAATAAATAACAACACAATTGTCATGACTACCACCATCCATTCTACCATAACAACCACCACCATCACAGCTACCATCTTCACTACTACTATCATCACTACTACTATCATCACTTCTACTATCATCACTACTACTATCATCATTACTACTATCATCACAACAGTCATCATCACAACAGTCATCATCACAACTATCACCTCCACTAAATAAGATAAGATTTCTTCAGATTTTTAACCCCGGAGGGTTAGCCACCCAGGATAACCCAAAAAAGTCAGTGCGTCAGCGAGGACTGTCTGTCTTATTTCCATTGGGGTCCTTAATCTTGTCCCCCAGGATGCGACCCACACCAGTCGACTAACAACCAGGTACCTATTTGCTGCTAGGTGAACATGACAACAGGTGTAAGGAAACACGTCGAAATGTTTCAACCCGCCAGGAATCGAACCCGGGCCCTCCGTGTGTGAAGCGAGAGCTCTAGCCACCAGACCACCGGGCCACTACCATCATTACACACTATCAGTACGACCATTGCTACACTTCTATCACAACACCTAACATCACTACACTTCTATCACAACACCTAACATCACTACACTTCTATCACCACACCTAACATCACTACACTTCTATCACCACAACTAACATCACTACACTTCTATCACAACACCTAACATCACTACACTTCTATCACAACACCTAACATCACTACACTTCTATCACAACACCTAACATCACTACACTTCTATCACAACACCTAACATCACTACACTTCTATGACCACACCTAACATCACTACACTTCTATCACAACACCTAACATCACTACACTTCTATCACAACACCTAACCTCACTACACTTCTATCACAACACCTAACATCACTACACTTCTATCACCACACCTAACATCACTACACTTCTATCACAACACCTAACATCACTACACTTATATCACCACACCTAACATCACTACACTCCTATCACCACAACTAACATCAATACACTTCTATCACAACACCTAACATCACTACACTTCTATCACAACACCTAACATCACTACACTTCTATCACAACACCTATCATCACTACACTTCTATCACAACACCTAACATCACTACACTTCTATGACCACACCTAACATCACTACACTTCTATCACAACACCTAACATCACTACACTTCTATCACAACACCTAACATCACTACACTTCTATCACAACACCTAACATCACTACACTTCTATCACAACACCTAACATCACTACACTTCTATCACCACACCTAACATCACTACACTTCTATCACCACACCTAACATCACTACACTTCTATCACAACACCTAACATCACTACACTTCTATCACAACACCTAACATCACTACACTTCTATCACAACACCTAACATCACTACACTTCTATCACAACACCTAACACCACTACACTTCTATCACAACACCTAACATCACTACACTTCTATCACAACACCTAACATCACTACACTTCTATCACCACACCTAACATCACTACACTTCTATCACCACACTTAACATCACTACACTTCTATCACCACACCTAACATCACTACACTTCTATCACCACACTTAACATCACTACACTTCTATCACCACACTTAACATCACTACACTTCTATCACCACACCTAACATCACTACACTTCTATCACCACACCTAACATCACTACACTTCTATCACAACACCTAACATCACTACACTTCTATCACAACACCTAACATCACTACACTTCTATCACAACACCTAACATCACTACACTTCTATCACAACACCTAACATCACTACACTTCTATCACCACACTTAACATCACTACACTTCTATCACAACACCTAACATCACTACACTTCTATCACAACACCTAACATCACTACACTTCTATCACCACACCTAACATCACTACACTTCTATCACAACAACTAACATCACTACACTTCTATCACAACACCTAACATCACTACACTTACCACCATCACAACTATCGTTATAACTACCACAGCTCCTACAAAAATTACTATTTTCTCTAATACTACCACCATCCCTGCACCACAACCTCCATAACTACCACCATCACAATACTACCACCATCCCTGCACCACAACCTCCATAACTACCACCATCACCACACTGCCACCATCCCTGCACCACAACCTCCATAACTACCACCATCCCTGCACCACAACCTCCATAACTACCACCATCATAATACTACCACTATCCCTGCACCACAACTTCCATAACTACCACCATCACCACATTACTCTCACCACAAACACTATCACACACCATCATTGCCACAACTATTACCACTATCTCTAACAAACACTATGACAACCACTCTTCACTAATTTCACTGTAGCGTCATTACATCACCTGCATCATACTGTAATATCATTACATCACCTGCATCATACTGTAATATCATTACATCACCTGCATCATACTGTAATATCATTACATCACCTGCATCATACTGTAATATCATTACATCACCTGCATCATACTGTAATATCATTACATCACCTGCATCATACTGTAATATCATTACATCACCTGCATCATACTGTAATATCATTACATCACCTGCATCATACTGTAATGTCATTACATTACCTGCATCATACTGTAATATCATTACATTACCTGACTTTACTATATCCTTGTATTTGGAGTTCCAGGATAACGATATTTACAGTGACTGTGATATATGGAGTTACTTCACAGCATCCAGACAACATAATATATATATTGAATTTTATTCATTGAAGTAAGAAATACAAAAAACAAAATGACTCAACGTACGTATGATCAGTTGTTTGAAATCTGTGATTTTGAGAAAAGGAAAAGGTTAGGAAACGGAGTTTCCGGAACCGTCTATAAGGTAGTTTATAATGGCATCTAAGCCTGCCTAAAATTGGGTAATTCTCTAGAATGTTTCCACGGCATCGAGGTTGAAGCTAAAATATTAGCTGATCTGAAAGGCGCCGGGGGCACGCCCTTATTACACTGCAGGTGCAGTAACTTCCCTGCCATGATTATATCTTACAGAGGTGGAACTTCATTGTAAACGTTTTTCAAAACAAAACACAACTTGACTCTGGCCACACTTTTACGTATATTTGTGGAGGTTGCCAGGGATCTGGATGATATCCACTCTTGTGGATACATCCACAATGATTTGAAAGAGGATAATATCCTCGTTAATGAAATCGAAGAGGATGTTTTGAAGGTAAACATCATTGACCTGGGACTCGGTAAAAAGGAAGGAGACCACTTCAACTGGGTTCATACTGCCGAAGACTACGAGGAGTATCCACATTATGCTCCTGAAGTGTTTTTCGGTGGTTCATGCACCCCTGAAGGGGACGTATACTCCTTAGGTTATATGATGTAAGACCTTTTAAGCATTTTCTTCCAAGAAAAGAAAATTGCTTGGCGCATCGACCTACAAAGATAAATAAAATCAATGTTGGAAACTTCCAGATCCAGGAGACCAAAACCATTGCAAGTGGTGGAGAGTTTGCAACTCATAATACATTCTATTACTGGAAATAAAAGTCAACCATTGACTCCCACCTTAAAGGACAGAAGCCTCCATATGCTGAATCCAGATGCCAACTCCACACCTGAGGCCCACTCCACACCTGAGGCCCACTCCACACCTGAGGCCCACTCCACACCTGAGGCCCACTCCACACCTGAGGCCCACTCCACACCTGAGGCCCACTCCACACCTGAGGCCAACTCCACACATGAGGCTCACTCCACACTAGAGAACGGTGACGACCACCTCTTCCCAGAGGACGGTGACGACCACCTCTTCCCAGAGGACGGTAACGACCACCTCTTCCCAGAGGACGGTAACGACCACCTCTTCCCAGAGGACGGTAACGACCACCTCTTCCCAGAGGACAGTGACGACCACGTCTTCCCAGAGGACGGTAACGACCACGTCTTCCCAGAGGACAGTGACGACCACGTCTTCCCAGAGGACGGTAACGACCACCTCTTCCCAGAGGACGGTAACGACCACCTCTTCCCAGAAGACGGTGACGACCACCTCTTCCCAGAGGACGGTAACGACCACCTCTTCCCAGAGGACGGTAACGACCACCTCTTCCCAGAGGACGGTAACGACCACCTCTTCCCAGAGGACGGTAACGACCACGTCTTCCCAGAGGACGGTAACAACCACTTCTTGCCATGGGTTGTGTGAGTTACTTAAGGATGTTATAACTTAGCACTACCATTACTTTTATCTTACTCGGATTTTCTACCATTTATTATTATTGATTTTTAATTATTTACTTATATAATTATATAGCTCCTCTCTTGTTCTTAGTCATACTTCTAATCTGAAATTCCTGTGCACCTTTTATTCTCTTTTCTCCCCTCTCTTCTTTCATTATTTTTGTAAATAAGATATTTACCTTTTGTGCAAATTGTGAGACCCACAGCCTGGGAGAGGCTGATAAAAAGACCCACAGCCTGGGAGAGGCTGATAAAAAGACCCACAGCCTGGGAGAGGCTGATAAAAAGACCCACAGCCTGGGAGAGGCTGATAAAAAGACCCACAGCCTGGGAGAGGCTGATAAAAAGACCATCAGCTTGGGAGAGGCTGATAAAAAGACCCACAGGCTGGGAGAGGCTGATAAAAAGACCCACAGCCTGGGAGAGGCTGATAAAAAGACCCACAGGCTGGGAGAGGCTGATAAAAAGACCCACAGCCTGGGAGAGGCGGATAAAAAGACCCACAGCCTGGGAGAGGCTGATGAAAAGAGTCCAATGAAAAATATTTGGATTTCTTCCTTAAGGCATTTGATTATTTCACTTTGCCCACCACCTTCATATTTTTGTTTTATCAATAGTTATTTTTTATTACATAAGATGGTACACGAGGTTTTAATTAATTTATTGTTGGTACAAAGATGTCATATACAATAATTATTATAAGAGGGGAGCGCTAAAACCGTAGGTATTATTCAGCGCCTGTGTGTGGGGGAAAGGTATTTAGGCTCGATTCAGGGAACTGAAGCACAGATCCAATTCCCTAGATCAAGAGCCCCTCAGCAGAGTCAAGGAACTTCCCTTGAGGGGATACAATACATATTGCTACGTGTTAGTCATAATTTACACTTTATAAATGCACAGTATTATTTAACATTCTTAGGTCTAGTAATTAAGATGTGAATATTACTCAGGTGTTGGAGATTTTAATGCTAGACATATGTACCTTTCCCATGTGTGTGTGTGTATGTTTCTCAGCGCAATCTCATGTGAGTGTGTGTGCGTGAACGTTTTTCAATGCTTACCCATGTGTGTGTGTGTACGTTTTTCAATGATTTTCTATGTGTATGTTTATACGTTTTTCAATTCTTTCACACGTGCATGTATGTACGTCTGTCAACTGTTTACCATGTGTGTCTATGTACGTTTGTCTACTGTTTACCATGTGTGTCTATGTACGTCTGTCAACTGTTTACCATGTGTGTCTATGTACGTCTGTCAACTGTTTACCATGTGTGTCTATGTACGTTTGTCTACTGTTTACCATGTGTGTCTATGTACGTCTGTCTACTGTTTACCATGTGTGTCTATGTACGTCTGTCTACTGTTTACCATGTGTGTCTATGTACGTCTGTCAACTGTTTACCATGTGTGTCTATGTACGTCTGTCTTCTGTTGACCATGTGTGTCTATGTACGTCTGTCAACTGTTTACCATGTGTGTCTATGTACGTCTGTCTACTATTTACCCTGTGTGTCTACCTGGAGTCTACCTGGAGAGAATTCCAGGGGTCAACGCAACCGGGGCCCGGTCTGTGACCAGGCCTCTTGTTGGACCAGAGCCTGATCAACCAGGCTGTTACTGCAGGCCGCACGCAGTCCAACGTACGAACCACAGCCCGGCTGATCAGGTACCGACTTCAGGTTCCTGTCCATTGCCTGCTTGAAGACAGCCAGGGGCTTGTTGGTAATCCCCCTGATGTATGCTGGGAGGCAGTTGAACAATCTTGGGCCCCTCACACTTATTGTGTTGTCCCTCAACGTGCTAGTGGCACCCCTGCTCTTCATTGGGGGGATGTTACATCGCCTGCCGAGTCTTTTGCTTTCGTAGGGAGTGATTTTTGTGTGCAAGTTTGGTACTAAGCCCTCGAGAATTTTCCATGTGTATATAATAATGTATCTCTCCCGCCTGCGTTCTAGAGAGTACAGGTTTAGGAACTTCAAGCGTTCCCAGTAGTTGAGGTGGTTTATCGCACTTTATGCGTGCGGTGAAGGTTCTCTGCACATTTTCAAGGTCAGCAATTTCACCCGCCTTGAAGGTGCAGTTAGTGTGCAGCAATATTCCAGCCTAGATAGAACAAGCGATCTGTAAAGTGTCAACATGGGCTTGGCATCCCTGGTTTTGAAGGTTCTCATTATCCATCCTGTCATTTTTCGAGCAGATGCAATTGCTACATTGTTATGGTCCTTGAAGGTGAGATCCTCTGACATGATCACTCCCAGGTCTTTGACATTAGTTTTTCGCTCTATTGTGTGGTTGGAATTAGTTTTGTACTCCGATGAGATTTTAATTTCTTCACGTTTTCCGTATCTGAGTAATTGAAATTTCTCATCATTGAACTTCATATTGTTTTCTGCAGCCCATTTAAAGATTTGGTTTATGTCTGCTTGGAGTCTTGCAGTGTCTTCAACGGGTGGACACTGTCATACAGATTCGGGTGTCATCTGCAAAGGAAGACACAGCACTGTGGCTTATATCCCTGTTTATGTCTGATATGAGGATGAGGAATAGGATGGGAGCAAGTACTGTGCCTTGTGGAACAGAGCTTTCAACTGTTTACCATGTGTGTTTATGTACGTCTGTCTTCTGTTTACCATGTGTGTCTATGTACGTCTGTCAACTGTTTACCATGTGTGTTTATGTACGTCTGTCTTCTGTTTACCATGTGTGTCTATGTACATCTGTCAACTATTTCCCATGTGTGTTTATGTACGTATTAGTAGTAGTATTAATAGTAGTAGTATTAATAGTATTATTATTATTAGTAGTAGTAGTAGTAGTAGTAGTAGTATTAGTAGTAGTAGTATTAGTAGTAGTAGTATTAGTAGTAGTAGTAGTATTATTAGTAGTTTAGTAGTAGTAGTATTAGTAGTAGTAGTATTAGTAGTAGTAGTAGTAGTAGTAGTAGTAGTAGTAGTAGTAGTAGTAGTAGTAGTAGTTTTAGTAGTAGTATTAGTAGTAGTAGTAGTATCTCAGTAAAAGTCTAAATTCACGTAGAATAGAGCGCGTAGATCTACGCTGCTATTCTTAAATCTTGTGAAATAATAAGGTAACGCTGTTGTTTTGAACAGTTAAGAAATAAGAGGCTGACGCTGCTATATTTAAGTGTTGAGAATTTAGATACGAGAAAGACCACTTACTGTAATTAAGATACAATGTGAAAGGGATACCTAGGCCGGCTTAATGGGTATATATCCTCACTAAGCAATGATTCAGACTGACTACCAACATAATGGCCAGTGTAATTAATAACAAGTGATGGATTGGATGGAAGGTTCGGTGTGTGGTTCTATGGGGGAGGGATGTGGCGTCGTAA
This sequence comes from Cherax destructor, assembly GCA_009830355.1. Classification (NCBI taxonomy): domain Eukaryota; kingdom Metazoa; phylum Arthropoda; class Malacostraca; order Decapoda; family Parastacidae; genus Cherax; species Cherax destructor. Next base: position 29,669 of record WNWK01022150.1, read on the forward strand.
GGGGGCTGGGGAAGGGGACAGTAGCTGGATGTGATTTCTCGTTGAGAACAAATCAAATTATTGTAAATGGTTTGCATCTTTCGCTGTGAATGATTTACTGGCTGTATTGGGGAAAAATTGCTTTTCAATTTTTAAACTTTCGTTGCGATATTAGTAACATTATCAACTGTACCAAAGTCATGTGAAAATAAGTTCTTGCACAACAATTGTTCTGAAGATTCTGAAGCAACATTTGAGATCCGATTCAGTTGCCAACTACGGAAAAATATAAATACTTTAATATTTACATGTTAACCCTTATATATAATAAATATAATAATAATAATAATAATAATAATAATAATAATAATAATAATAATAATAATAATAATAATAATTTTAATAATAATAATAATAATAATAATAATAATAATAATAATAATAATTGTGGTTGGGGATCTTAATGCTAAAGTGGGTAAAAATGTTGTGGAAGGAGTAGTAGGTAAATTTGGGGTGCCAGGGGTAAATGTAAATGGGGAACCATTAATTGAGCTATGTGTAGAAGAGGTTTGTAATAAGTAATACATATTTTATGAAAAAGAGGATAAATAAATATACAAGGTATGATATAGCACGTAAGGAAAGTAGTTTGTTGGATTATGTATTGGTGGATAAAGGTTGATGGGTAGGCTTCGGATGTACATGTTTATAGAGGGGCAACGGATATATCAGATCATTATTTGGTTGTAGCTACAGTTAGAGTAAAGGTAGATGGGACAAAAAGAAAATGGTAACAGCAAGTAAGAGAGAGGTAAAAGTGTATAAACTAAGGGAGGAGGAGTTAGGGTGAGATATAAGCAAATATTGGCAGAAAGGTGGGCTAGTGCAAGTAGGAGTAGGGGGGGTTGAAGAGAGTTGGGATAGTTTTAAAAATGCAGTATTAGAATGTGGGGCAGAAGTTTGTGGCTATAGGAGGGTGGGTGCAGGAGGAAGAGGAGGAGTGGTGGAATGAAGAAGTAAAGAGTGTGATAAAAAGAAAAAGGTAGCTTATGAAGGTTTTACAAAACAGAAGTGTTAATAGAAGAGCAAAAATATGGAAGTAAAAGAAAGGTGAAAGAGAGTGGTGAGAGAGTGCAAAAGAAGAGCGGATGAAAGAATGGGAGAGGCTCTGTCAAGAAATTTTGCTGAAAACAAGAAAAATTTTGGAGTGAGATAAACAAGGTAAGAAACCTAGGAACAAATGGATTTGTCAGTTAAAAACAGAGTAGGGAGTTAGTAGATGGGGAGCTGGAGGTATTGGGTAGATGGCGGGAATATTTTGAGGAACTTTTAAATGTCGATGAAAGAGGGAGGCGGTAATTTCATGTACTGGTCAGGGGAGGTACAACATCGTTTAGGAGTGAAGAAGAGCAGGATGTGAGTGTGGGGGAGGTGCGTGAGGCATTACGTAGAATGAAAGGGGTAAAGCAGCTGGAATTGAAGGAATCATGACAGAAATGTTAAAAGCAGGGGGATTAGTGCTGGAGTGGTTGGTATTTTTGTTTAATAAATGTATGAAAGAGGGAAGGTCCCAGGGTTTGGGCAGGACATGTATAGTTCCTTTATATAAAGGGAAGGGGAAAAAAGAAAAGTGTAAAATTATAGGGAATAAGTTTACTGGTATACCAGGTAAAGTGTATGGCAGGGTTATTATTGAAAGAATTAGAGGTAAGACAGAGTAGGATTGCAGATGAGCAAGGAGGCTTTAGAGTGGGTAGGGGATTTAGATCAAGTGTTTACAGTGAAGATATATGTGAACAGTATTTGATAAGGTAAAAGTTTTATTGCATTTATGGTTTAGAAAAGGCATATGATAAGTGGATAGGGGAGCAATGTGGCAAATGTTGCAAGTTGGAATAGAAGTAAGTTACTAAAGGCTGTAAAGAGTTTTTATGAGGATAGTGAGGCTCAGGTTAGGGTGTGTAGGAGAGAGGGAGATTACTTCCCGGAAAAAAGTAGGTCTTAGACAGGGATGTGTAATGTCCCATGGTTTTTAAATTTTATAGATGGGGTTGTGAAAAAGTAAATGCTGGGTTGGGGAGAGGGTGGGATTAAATTATGGGAATTAAATCCAAAATGGGAGTTGACACAGTTCTTTCTGATGATACTTGTTATAATTCAAAAAAAGTTAAAGGTTAGTGGACGAGTTTGGGAGAGTGTGTAAAGGTAGAAAGTTAAAAGTGAACTAGATAAGAGAGGTGATGAGGGTATCAAACGATTTAAAAAAAAAAATGGATATACATTGGAGAGGGATTATGGAAAAGTAAATGTTTTCGAATTTTGGGAGTTGACGTGTCGCGGATGGGTTTATGAAGGATGAGGTTAACCATAGAATTGATGAAGGAAAAAAGGTGAGTGGTGCATTGAGGTATCTGTGGAGACAAAAAAAGTTATCCATGGAGGCAAAGAAGGGAATGTACAAAGTATAGTGGTAAACATCTTATATGGGTGTGAAGCATGGGTTGCAAATGCTGCAGCGAGGAGAGGCTGGAGGCAGTGGAGATGTCCTGTCTAAGGGCAAGTGTGGTTTAAAAATTTGGAAAATTGGATGGGAATTGGAGAAAGGTGTGGAGTTACTAAAAGTATTTGTCAGAGGGGCTGGAAAGGGGTTGTTGGGTGGTTTGGTCATTTAGAGAGAATGGTTCAAAATAGAATGACAGGCGTATAAATCTGTAGGGAAAGGAAGGCGGGGTAGGGGTCTCCTCGAAAGGTTGGAGGGGGGTTGTAAAAAGTTTTGTGGGGAGGGGGTTGGACTTCCGCAAGCTGTGTGAGCATGTTAGATAGGAGTGAATGGAAACGAATGGTTTTGGGGCCTGACGAGCTGTTGGAGTGTGAGCAGGGTAACATTTTGTGAAGGGATTCAGGGAAACCAGTTTTGATTTAGTTGGACTTGGTCCTGGAAATGGGAAGTACAATGCTGCACTTTAAAGGAGGGGTTGAGATAGTGACAGCTGGGAGGGACTTTTCTCAGCTGTCGTATCTGGCTCCTCTGCAAAGACAGTGTTATGTATGAGTGTGGTGAAAATGTTGAATGATGATGAAAGTATTTTCTTTTTGGGGATTTTCTTTCTTTTTGGGTCACCCCCGCCTCGGTGGGGGGCCGACTTGTTGAAAAAAAGTAATATGACTGTCAACTACCAGTCTTTTGGGTTTGTTACTTTTTAAACCAATCATAAAGAAATGAAATATCCACAACTAGAAGATCACTAATGTGTACAGAATCTGATTTGTTTACAGTAATGCCTTCTCCAATATTTAAATCTGTCACTTCGGAACAAAGTTATTACACAACTTGCCTAATCAGTTATCAGATTTCAGAATAAAAAA
>WNWK01022151.1:0-33008 GCA_009830355.1 Cherax destructor
CATAAATATATTATATAATTATATATATATATATATATATATATATATATATATATATATATATATATAATATATATATATACAAACACACACACATATAGTCTAGGTAAGAGGATAAATAAGTATACAAGATATGATGTAGGGTGTAATGACAGTAGTTTGTTGGACTACATATTGGTAGATAAAAGACTGTTGAGTAGACTTCAGGATGTACATGTTTATAGAGGGGCCACAGATATATCAGATCACTTTTTAGTTATAGCTACAGTGGGAGTAAAAGGTAGATGGGATACAAGGAAAATAGAAGCAGTAAGTAAGAGAGAGGTGAAGGTTTATAAACTAAAAGAGGAGGCAATTAGGGTAAGATATAAACAACTATTGGAGGATAGATGGGCTAGTGAGAGTGTAGGCAATGTGGTCGAAGATGTATTAGGTAGGTTTAAAAATGTAGTTTTAGAGTGTTCAGCAGAAGTTTGTGGTTACAGGAAAGTGGGTGCAGGAGGGAAGAAGAGCGATTGGTGGAATGATGATGTAAAGAGAGTAGTAAGGGAGAAAAAGTTAGCATATGAGAGGTTTTTACAAAGTAGAAGTAATGCAAGGAGGGAAGAGTATATGGAGAGAAAAAGAGAGGTTAAGAGAATGGTGAAGCAATGTAAAAAGAGAGCAAATGAGAGAGTGGGTGAGATGTTATCAACAAATTTTGTTGAAAATAAGAAAAAGTTTTGGAGTGAGATTAATAAGTTGAGGAAGCCTAGGGAACAAATGTTAAAAATAGGAGAGAAGAGTTATTAAATGGAGAGTTAGAGGTATTGGGAAGATGGAGGGAATATTTTGAGGAGTTGTTAAATGTTGATGAAGACAGGGAACCTGTGATTTCGTGTATGTATAGGGCAAGGAAGAATAACATCTTGTAGGAGTGTGGAAGAGCCAGTTGTGAGTGTGGGGGAAGTTCGTGAGGCAGTGGGTAGAATGAAAGGGGGTAAGGCAGCTGGGATTGATGGGATAAAGATAGAAATGTTAAAAGCAGGTGGGGATATAGTTTTGGAGTGGTTGGTGCTATTATTTAATAAATGTATGGAAGAGGATAAGGTACCTGTGGATTGGCAGAGAGCGTGTATAGTTCCTTTGTATAAAGGCAAAGAGCACAAAAGAGAGTGCAAAAATTATAGGGGAATAAGTCTGTTCAGTGTACCTGGTAAAGTGTATGGTAGAGTTATTATTGAAAGAATTAAGAGTAAGACAGAGAGCAGGATAGCAGATGAACAAGGGGGCTTTAGGAAAGGTAGGGGGTGTGTAGACTAAGTGTTTACAGTGAAATATATAGGTGAACAGTATTTGGATAAGGGTAAAGAGGTTTTTGTGGCATTTATGGATTTGGAAAAGGCGTATGATAGAGATGCAATGTGGCAGATGTTGCAGGTGCATGGAATAGGAGGTAGGTTACTGAAAGCAGTGAAGTTTTTATGAGGATAGCGAGGCTCAGGTTAGTGTGTGTAGGAGGGAGGGGGACTATTTCCCAGTAAAAGTGGGCCTTAGACAAGGATGTGTGATGTCACCGTGGTAGTTCAATATATTTACAGATGGGGTTGTAAGAGAAGTGAATGCGAGGGTGTTGGCAAGAGGTGAGGGGTTAAAAGATAAAGAATCAAATACAAAGTGGGAGTTGTCACAGTAGCTTTTTGCTGATGACACTGCTTTTGGGAGATTCTGAAGAGAAGTTGCAGAGGTTGGTGGTTGAATTTGGTAGGGTATGTAAAAGAAGAAAATTGAAAGTGAATATATAGGAAAGAGTAAGGTGATGAGGATAACAAAAAGATTAGGTGACAAAAGATTGGATATCAGATTGGAGGGAGAGAGTATGGAGGAGGTGAATGTATTCAGATATTTGGGAGTGGATATGTCAGCAGATGGGTCTATGAAGGATGAGGTGAATCATAGAACTGATGAGGGGAAAAGGGTGAGTGGTGTACTTCAGAGTCTGTGGAGACAAAGAACTTTGTCCATGGAAGTAAAGAGGGGAATGTATGAGAGTTCCACCCTTAATATACAAACGAGCTGCTCATGTCCTTTCATATCCTATTTCTTTACTTTTTAACAAATCATTAGAAACTCGCACCTTCCCAACACTACTCAAAACAGCAAGGGTTACACCAATACACAAAGGTGGTGACCCTACAGACGTAAATAACTATAGGCCTATATCAAATCTATCATTGCTATCCAAAATATTCGAGAAACTTGTGCACAAGAGATTATACTCGTTTATAACGACACAAAGCATACTCAACCCCTGCCAATTTGGCTTCAGGAAAAATAATAGCACTAACTATGCAATAGTAAAAATGATAGACCTGCTTTACACAGCACTAGAAAATAAGGAATATCCACTAGGACTTTTTATTGACTTAAGGAAAGCTTTTGACACAGTAAACCACGGCATCCTACTCCACAAACTTGACCACTATGGAATAAGAGGTCATGCACTAGCATACCTCAAATCCTACCTCACTAATAGGTACCAGTATGTCACTATTAAAGACACATCCTCCACGACACTACCACTAGACACCGGCGTACCGCAGGGAAGTGTCCTTGCTCTTCCTCTTATACATCAATGATCTTCCCAATGTACCACAACACCTGAAACCAATACTCTTTGCTGACGACACAACTTATGTCATCTCCCACACAAACCTTGCCACGCTTAATACCATTGTTAACGACGAATTAATAAAAATATCAACATGGATGACTGCCAATAATCTTACACTCAACACTGATAAGACCTTCTATATTATGTTTGGCAACAGAACAGATGATCCACAATTAAACATTAAGATCAACTCTACACCTATTGCTAGACATAACGAGGGCAAGTTCCTGGGCCTTCACCTTGACAGCAGCCTGAAATTCAGCACCCATATCCAACACATAACTAAGAAAGTGTCCAAAACTGTGGGGATCCTCTCTAAGATACGGTATTATGTACCACAATCAGCCCTACTCACACTATACTACTCACTCATCTATCCCTACCTCACATATGCCATTTGTGCATGGGGATCAACAGCAATTACCCACCTAAAGCCAATAATAACCCAACAAAAGCCGCAGTAAGAATTATCACACAATCCAATGCTAGGCAGCACACCCCCCCACTCTTCAAAGACTTAAACCTACTCACTGTCCAGAACATCCATACTTACTACTCTGCTATCTACATTTATAGAACCATTAATTCCAACTTTAACCCTGAGCTAAAACACTTTCTTGACAGTTGTGACAGGACCCATAGACATAATACCAGACATAAACATATCTTTGACATTCCCCGTGTCCGACTAAATCTATACAAAAATTCAATGCGCATAAAAGGGCCTAAAATCTGGAACTCCCTGCCTGAAAACTCTAGAACTGCAGACACAACCTCCATTTTCAAAAGCACCGTTAAAAAACATCTTATCTCACTTACGCACCCAACCGGTAGTTAACCATACGAAAACTACTTTATCTTGCACATATCCACAGCAAAATACACTTATTGATATCTGTGATTCTCCTTAATTTGCACATTACTAACCACAGCAAAATACACTTATTGATATCTGTGATTCCCCTTAATTTGCACAGTTCTAACCAAAATTCTAATACAACTATTGCTCCAAAATACTTAAACTAGTCATAAGTTTGCCTAAGATACTCCAATATAGAAACTATATTATGCCAATATATCACCTTTATCATTAATATATAAACTAATTGCTAACTTTTTATACTAATTGTTAAATTCTCAATGTTTAAATTCCAGTACCTAAATTTTGTAAACCTAACCTAACCTTATAATCTGTATATTCATTGTATAGCTATTGAGTAAGACCTATCATAAGACTGCCTGAAAAGCCTAGGCATACCTAGGCATATTATTGGCCATCTTGTAATATCAACTTTAATGTATAACTATAAGTACCCCCCACCCTTGTATTACATGAAATAAAGAATTTGAATTTGAATTTGAATTTGAAATACAGTGGAACCTATAGTTATACCAACACTCTTATATGGGTGTGAAGCATGGGTGATGAATGTTGCAACGAGGAGAAGGCTGGAGGCAGTGGAGATGTCATGTCTGAGGTCAATGTGTGGTGTGAATATAATGCAGAGAATTCGGAGTTTAGAAATTAGGAGGAGGCGCGGGATTACCAAAGTATTATCCAGAGAGCCGAGGAGGGGTTGTTGAGGTGGTTCGGACATGTAGAGAGAATGGAACGAGACAGAATGACTTCGAGAGTGTATAAATCTGTAGTGGAGGGAAGGCAGGGTAGGGGTCGGCCTAGGAAAGGTTGGAGGGGGTAAAGGAGGTTTTGTGTGCGAGGGGCTTGGACTTCCAGCAAGCATGTCTGAGCATATTTGATAGGAGTGAATGGAGACAAATGGTTTTTAATACTTGACATGCTGTTGGAGTGTGAGCAAAGTAACATTTATGAAGGGATTCAGGGAAACCGGCAGGCCGGACTTGAGATGGGAAGTACAGTGTCTGCACTCTGAAGGATGGGTGTTAATGTTGCAGTTTTATAACTGTAGTGTAAAGCACCCTTCTTGCAAGAGAGTGATGGAGTGAATGATGATGAAAGTTTTTCTTTTTCAGGCCACCCTGCCTTGGTGGGAATTGGCCGATGTGTTAATAATAATAAAAAAATAAAAAATATTCTAGGTAGTAGGTTAGTAGACAGCAACCACCAAGGGAGGTACTACCGTCCTGCCAAGTGAGTGTAAAACGAAAGCCTGTAATTGTTTTACATGATGGTAGGATTGCTGGTGTCTTTTTTCTGTCTCATAAACATGCAAGATTTCAGGTATGTCTTGTTACTTCTACTTACACTTAGGTCACACTACACATTCATGTACAAGCATAAATATAAACACTCCTCTGGGTTTTCTTCTATTTTCTTACTAGTTCTTGTTCTTATTTCCTCTTATTTCCATGGGAAATTGGAACAGAATTCTTCCTCCGTAAGCCATGCGTGTCGTAAAGAGGCGACTAAAATGCCGGGAGCAAGGGGATAGTAACCCCTTCTCCTGTATACATGTATAGTGGACCCCCCAGCTAACGAACAAAATTCATTCCAGAAGCCTGCTCAAGTGCCATTAGCGAACGAATTTACTTCCTTAAGAAATAATGTCATGTAGGTTAGTCTATTTCAGACCCCCAAAAATACTTACATAATTGTACGATTTCCGGGGTGTTCGTTAGCCGGGGATCCACTGTATATTACTAAATGTAAAAAGAGAAACTTTCGTTTTTCCTTTTGGGCCACCCCGCTTCAGTGGGAAACAGCCGACGTGTTGAAAGAAAGATATACAGTGGACCCCTGAGTTTCGTAAACCCTGGAGATTGTACAATTATTTAAGTATAATATTGTAAGTGCTTGTGGAAGAGTATTTTTGGGGGTCTGAAATAGACTAACCTACGTGACATTTTTCCTTAACCCTTTGGGGGTCGGTGCCGTACTAGTACGTTTTACGAGCAGGGGTTGGTGCCGTACTAGTACGCCCAAATTCTAGCGGCCTCAATTTAAGCAGAAAACGTCTGGTAGGCACACATATCAAAGAATGGGTCTGTGTGGTCAGTGTGTGCAGTATAAAAAAAATCCTGCAGTACACACTGCATAATGAGTGAAAAAAACCTCTGACCGTTTTTTTCGATTAAAACAGCGACTTTGCAGTCGATTTTCGTATGGTATATATTGATGTATTCTCGTTTTCTTGGTCTCATTTGATAGAATGGAAGATATATTACAGAAATAGAGATGATTTTGATTGGTATGACAATGACAAGTACCTTGAAATTGAGCTCAAAGTAGCGAAAATGTTCAATTTTTGACCATGTTCAAAAGTATACAAATCACACCATGCCTCCAATACACATCAACTGGCGAGTCTTATATTCATGCACAAGTGCTCTGATATTATTTGTACCATTTTTACCATTTTTACAATGATGCAGTTGTATACATAACAGTAAATCTTCTATTTTTTGTGAGAATAAAAATTCAAAATGAAAAGCAAAAGTAATGGAACAGGGGCCTGGAGACGTGACTAATGAACAGAGAACATGTTATTTTAGTGCCAGAAATGTCTGCCTTGTTTATTCTGGAACCTATTTTGAAATTGGCATCGTTTGAAATTTGTGTGAAATTGGAAAATTGCCATTTTCTGACCACTATTTTGGGTAGATGAAATTGGTAAATAGGCAGTTTCTTGTACTCAATCGATAGAAGAAATGGAGTTCTATCGAAATAGCTATAGTCTTAGGAGACTGAAACATTGGAATTTGTCGAAAATAGGGCTCAAAGTGGGCAAAATCGCCGATGCGTAAGTGTCATGGCTACCGCTAACTTCGCGAAAGCATAATTCCGTTAGTTTTCGATCAAATTTCATACTTTTGGTGGCGTTATGATCGGAAAAAGATTCTCTATCATTTCATAAGAAAAAATTAATTTTTTTTTTCCAAAAAATGTTCGACCCCAGGAACACTTTCCTGAGAAGGCCTGTCGACCCCCAAAGGGTTAAGGGAGTAAATTCGTTCGGTAATGGCGCTTGAGCAGACTTCAGGAGTGAATGCTGTTCAAGTGCCATTACCAAACGAATTTATCCCCATAAGGAATGATGTAAAATAGACTAGTCCTTTTAGACCCCCAAAAACAAACAAACAAACAAACAAACATACATACATACATATATACATATACATGTCGTGCCGATTAGGTAAAACTGGTCAATTAGCAAGAACTCATCTAAAATTAAGTCCTTTCTAAAATTTTCTCTTATACGTTTAAAGATATATTTTTTTTCATTTATGTTAATGTATGAATTTATAATTTTGTACCAAGAGAAACTTTGAAAACCTACCTAACCTTATTACAAGAAGCGCAATTTAATTTAGCCTAACCCAACTAAATATATTTTAGATACGTTAACATTAATTTAATAATAAACAAACACAATTAAATATATTTTTTTCGTTATGTTCAGAATGATTTTGGCGAAATTATTGCGTACACAAATTTTCACTTGTCTTATATGGCAAAGTGAGCGTTGATATTTAAGCCAAAATCGCAAGTTTTACCAAATCGGCACGACATACATATATATATATACATGATATATATATATATATATATATATATATATACAGTGGTACCTCGACTTACGATATTTTTTCATTCCAGAATGCTGTTCAAGTGCCATTACCAGACGAATTTATCTCCTTAAGAAATGATTTAAAATAGACTAGTCCGTTTAGACCCCCAAAATTACACTTACAAAAGCATTTAAAAAAATAAACTTACATAAAAGGGTGTGTTTGGGGACCATCGAAAGTCGAGGTACCACTGTATATATATATATACAGTGGTCCCTCGGTTTTCGTGCATCTCCAAACTCAAACATTTATGTAAGTGTATTTTCGTAAGTGCTGTTGCAAGTGTATTTTTGGGAGTCTGAAATAGACTAACCTATGTGACATTATTTCTTAAGGAAGTAAATTTGTTCAGTAATGGCACTTGAGCAGTTTTCTGGAACGAATTTTCGGCGAAACCGAGGGACCACTGTATATATATATATACAGTGGTACCTCGAGTTACGATGGTCCCCAAAATCGCCCTTTTATGTAAGTTTATTTTTTTAAATGCTTTTGTAAGTACAGTGGTACCTCGACTTACGATATTTTTTCATTCCAGAATGCTGTTCAAGTGCCATTACCAAACGAATTTATCTCCTTAAGAAATGTTGTAAAATAGACTAGTCCTTTTAGACCCCCAAAATTACACTTACAAAAGCATTTAAAAAAATAAACTTACATAAAAGGGTGAGTTTGGGGACCATCGTAAGTCGAGGTACCACTGTATATTTTTGGGGGTGTAAAAGGACTAGTCTATTTTACATTATTCCTTATGGGGATAAATTCGTTTGGTAATGGCACTTGAACAGCATTCTCGAACGAAAAAATATCGTAACTCGAGGTACCACTGTATACAGTGGATCCCCGGTTAACGAAAAAAATTCATTGCAGAAGGCTGCTCAAGTGCCATTACCGAACGAATTTACTTCCTTAAGAAAAAATGTCATTTAGGTTAGTCTATTTCAGACCCCCAAAAATACACTTCCACAAGCACTTACAATTTTATACTTACATAAATGCACGATTTCCGGGGTGTTCGTTAACCGGGGTTCCACTGTACAGTGGACCCCCGAGTTTCGTAAAAACTTCACTCCTGACGTCTGCTCAAGTGCCATTACCGAACGAATTTACTTTCTTAAGGAAAAATTTCACGTAGGTTAGTCTATTTCAGACCCCCAAAAATACACTTCCACAAGAACTTACAAAATTATACTTACATAATTGCACGATTTCCGGGGTATTCGTTAACCGAGGGTCCACTGTATATTGTATATATATAGTATATACAGTGGACCCCCGGCTAACGAACACCTCGGAAATCGTACAATTATGTAAGTATAATATTGGAAGTGCTTGTGGAAGTGTATTTTTGGGGGTCTGTAATGGACTAACTTACTTTACATTATTTCTTAAGGGAGTAAATTCGTTCGGTAATGGCACTTGAGCAGGCTTCTGGAATGATTTTTTTTCGTTAGCCGGGGGTCCACTGTATATTTTTTTTTTCCAACAAGTCGGCCGTCTCCCACCAAGGCAGGGTGACCCAAAAAGAAAGAAAATCCCGAAAAAGAAAATACTTTCATCATCATTCAACACTTTCACCACACTCATACATAATCACTGTCTTTGCAGAGGCGCTCAGATAAGACAGCTGAGAATAGTCCCTCCCAGCTGTCACTATCCCATACCCCTCCTTTAACCCTTTCGGGGTTTCGGTCGTACTAGTACGGCTTACGCCCTAGAGTTATGGTCGTACTAGTACGCCTAAATTCTAGCGCCCTCAAATCAAACAGAAACAGGCTGTTAGGCCTAGATGTGATAGAATGGATCTGTGCAGTCAGTGTGCGCAGTATAAAAAAATTCCTGCACCACACAGTGCATAATGAGGAAAAAAAAACTGTGACCGTGTTTTTGGTTTAAAACAGCGACTTTGCAGTCTATTTTTGTATGGTATTAATGCTTGTATTCTCGTTTTCTTAGTCTCATTTTATAGAATAGATGATATATTTCAGAAATAGAGATGATTTTGATTGGTTTGATAAGGACAAGTACCTTCAAATTGAGCTCAAACTAGCGAAAATGTTCGATTTTTGCCGATGTTCAAGAGTAAACAAATCACACCATGCGTCCAATACACATCAACTGGCGAGTCTAATATTCTTGCACAAGTGCGCTGATATTATTTATACCATTTTTACAATGATGCAGTTGTATACATAACAGTAAATCTTCTATTTTTTGTGAGAATAAAAATTCAAAATGGAAAGCAAAAGTAATGTAAGAGGGGCCTGGAGACATGACTAATGAACAGAGAAGATGTTATTTTAGTGCCAGGAATGTCTACCTTGTTTATTCTGGACCCCATTTTGAAATTGGCATCGTTTGAAATTTGTGTGAAATTGGCCAAATTGCCAATTTCTGACCACTATTTTGGGTAGTTGAAATTGATAATTGGGCAGTTTCTTGTACTCAATTGATAGAAGAAATGGAGTTCTAGCGAAATAGCTATGATTTTAGTGGACTGGAACATTGGAATTGGCCAAAAATAGGGCTCAAAGTTTGCAAAATCGCCGATGCGTAAATATCGTCAAGACCGATAACTTCGCGAGAGCATAATTCCCTAAGTTTTCCATCAAATTTCATACTTTTGGGGTCGTTATGATCAGAAAAAGATTCTCTATCATTTCATAAGATTTTTTTTTTTTTTTTTTTTTAAATTTCGACCCTGAGAATGAGTTTGGGAGAGGGCCTGTCGACCCCCAAAGGGTTAATAACACAACAAAAAGCAGTGGTGCGGATGATCACAAAGTCCAGCGCCAGACAACACACAACTGGCGAGTCTAATATTCTTGCACAAGTACGCTGATATTATTTATACCATTTTTACAATGATGCACTTGTAATACATAACAGTAAATCTTCTATTTTTTGTGAGAATAAAAATTCAAAATGGAAAGCAAAAGTAATGTAAGAGGGGCCTGGAGACGTGACTAATGAAGACATGATGTTATTTTAGTGCCAGGAATGTCTGCCTTGTTTATTCTGGACCCCATTTTGAAATTGGCATCGTTTGAAATTTGTGTGAAATTGGCCAAATTGCCAATTTCTCACCACTATTTTGGGTAGTTGAAATTGATAATTGGGCGGTTTTTTGTACTCAATTGATAGAAGAAATGGAGTTCTAGCAAAATAGCTATGATTTTAGTGGACTGGAACAATAGAATTGGCCAAAAATAGGCCTCAAAGTGGGCGAAATCGCCGATGCGTAAATATCGTCAAGACCGATAAATTCGTGAGAGAATAATTCCGTAAGTTTTCCATCAAATTTCATACTTTTGGTGGCGTTATGACCGGAAAAAGATTCTCTTATCATTTCATAAGAATTTTTTTTTTTCCCCAAAAAATTTTCGACCCTGAGAACAAGTTTGGGAGAGGGCCTGTCGACCCCCAAAGGGTTAATAACACAACAAAAAGCAGTGGTGCGGATGATCACAAACTCCAGCGCCAGACACACCCCACCACTCTTCAAAAGATTGAACTTACTTAATATACAAAATATACACACTTATTATTGTGCCTACTATATATACAGAACATTAAACTACAATATCAACCCTCCACTCAAATTTCTCCTAGACAGCTTCAACAGAACACACAGACATAACACGAGGCACAAAACACTTGTTGACACCCCTCGTGTCCGTCTCACACTATGCAAAAATGCAATGCACATAAAGGGCCCGAAGATCTGGAAGTCTTTGCCTGAAAAAGCAAGAGGTCCCCTGCCCACAAATCAATTTAGGACTATACTCAAAATCCATCTCATCTCTCAATAACAACCATATCCACACTATGCTAAACTCTAACCAAATTTAAAGCAACTCTCCCTTAACTATTAAGCCATTATTACAATCTTAAAAATGTATGTTTGTATCATTAATTGTACTACCTCATATTAATAATAGAGTAAACAAACTTAAAAATGTATGTTTGTATCATTAATTGTACTACCTCATATTAATAATAGAGTAAAATATTGAATATTTGTAATGTACCACTCCTCACCTCTCTAGACTTAAGTAGTCTTTAAGTATTAGGTTAAGTCTTGTTGAAATGCCTCAGCATGATAGTGGCTTTCTTTGTACCAATCAAATTATGAAATGTAAACACACATTGTAACCTTAGCAAAGAAATAAAATGTTATTTTATTTTATTTATTTATCCACTTACATTTTTATCATTATTTTTTTCCTTCTGGTAAGACATTTAAATATGTATATTAAAGACATTTTAAAGGTAAGTACTGATCCATGTGGGGCTCCACTAGTGATGCAAAAAATTTCTTGCAAATTGTAACAATCTGTCTTTAATTCTTACTATATTTTATAATTTCCTGATTATTTTTTGTGAAGAACTTCATATGCCATATTTTGCTGGTCTCAAGATAAACTGTTTTACAGTTAGCAGACTTCTGCTCTTCTGATGTTTTAACCACTTATTAATAATTTTTTTACTCAAATGACTGGACATCAACACTTCTTAATGAGACACGCCAATAATGTAACAGGTTTTCTATCACTTTATTTAGCCTTAGAACAATGTTATGTTTCAGGGTGGAGACTTTAGTTCTGCATTATCTTTCAAAAACCAAATGTTGCATCTCTTTCCACTACACTGTTTGGATCAATATATACGTAACAGTAAATTCTTGACTTTTTCCCAAATTATTTCAAAGAACTCCATCTCATTTGGTATTATGAGGTTTAATACCCATTAATTTAAGATCTTTTTAGTAAATACACTCTACAACATATTTGGTATCTCTCATATGTCTCCCTCTGAATGTGTTTTTATTGACTTTTTATCATTTGAATTCTATCTTTGACAATTAATTTGCATTTTACAAACTTGAACAGAATGTTGTGGTCCAACATAATCTTTTCCATTAATGAACAGGGTACTCTTTTTTTTCAAAATTTCTCTGTTGTTCTTATTTTAAAGTATTTATTGCTGGTTTCTTTGAACTTGTCACAAGAAGGAAACATTTACCATTTTAACTCACTATTGCTCTCTGACTACTCTTATGTCCTGTGAATAATGATTTCTGTTTGACAAAGATCCCTATGCAATATAAAGTGTTTCTGTGAATAATTAACATGACTGAAAATTCAGCTTGATCTCTTTTATTCCATTATTTCTCATATCAATGAGACCAAAACAAGGTCTCACATTACTGTTAAAAAAAATATTTTTTTTGAGGGCTCAAATTGATCATCCTAATTTTTGTCCAGATAGTACATCACATGATGCAACTTGGGTAATTTTGTACAAAATATTGTACTGGGGGAATTGTTTTGAAATGACCTTTAAAGCTGACAATCCATAACAATATAACTCCCATAACCTGCAAATGCTTAAAATAAATCATTTAGAGAAGTGAAATAAGCAAGCTTCATACCTGATTGAAGTGCTTCTTCTTCAGACTGAGATCCCCCTGCTGGAGGGCCAGGTCGTCTCATCGTCTGCAGCTTGTGCTCACGGCAGGAGTCAAGCGACCTGCTGCGAGATAGTGTCGGACTCAGTGGTGGCCGTCCAGGGCTGAAGAGGGGACGGGGTGGGGGGGGAGGCGAAGGAACAGAGATGGGGAAATGGAAAAAGGTAAAGGAGAGGAGGATGAGAGATTGAGGGGAGGGGATGAAATATACCAAAACTGTATTCTTTGGTGACATAATATGGAGAGATTTTGTGTGTTTAATAATTATATGCTAGTCAATATATGCAGACTTAAAAGTAGATATTCCATTTTCACTTAAACTTATGTACGCAGCAAACACAAACACACTTATGCACATGCACACGCACACACACACACACACACACACACACACACACACACACACACATATACACAAACAAAATATTTGCAACAGACAGATATGGCATATGGCATACAAGAAATGTACATCATCTTGATAAAATGGAAAAAATGGAAGAATAGCACAATAAATAAAAAAACAATTGATGAGCTATCAAAAAATGATGAATTAGTAACACAGATAACCATCATGGTTATCTTTGTTAGGTGCAGTGTTTAGGTGAAGAACATGATAGACAGCTAAACTAATTTCTTAAACTATATAAAAAAAAAAATTAGCAACCCATAAATTGCACGAGCACAGAATGAGAAGCGGCACTAAAGCAACTACTGTGACAGGTCAAGAGAAGCTAAAGAACAGAAATTCAGCAAAAGGTGAAATATTCTTGCAATCTAAGAGGAGAGATATACAATTGTATTAAAAGAAAATGAAGAATAGAACGAAAAAAAATAGCCGAGGCAATGGAAAGAACCTTTTCAGTTCAGAGAAATTAAAGGATAATTGCAAATATGACCAAGTTATTGAAAGCAAATGCCAGCAGAGAAAACATCATTATTTTTTTCAATTTTAGTATTGAAAAATGACTTCAAAACACAGAAACAATGAACAAGTATATAAAATCAATACGATTACACAATATATAGAAAATCTGAGCAATAATGAGGATAGGTAAGCAGTAGCAAAAGCCAACAAGCAAAAGTGAAGACAAGGTTGGAGGGAATCCTTTAATTACAATGTTTCACTCAAGGCTGGGCTTTGGCATTCTCTCAAGAATATGCTACTATGTACCACAAACAACACTACAGTGCGTTATACTACTTGATAATCTACTCTTACCTCACCCATGTTATTTGTACATGGGGATCTGCAATAGCCAATCATCAAAAACCAATCATAACCCAACAAATATTTGAAATTAGAGCAACTACTTAATCTGATTCCAGACAAACACAATCCTCCACTATTCAAAGATTTTAAGATAATTAAAATGCAAAGTATCCACACATACCACCTCACATATTAAACAGATATTAACCCTGAGCTTAATAATTCCTGGAAATGCAACAGATCACAGTCATAACACTAGAAAAAAATATCTGATATTCCACATATACAACTCAACCTGAACAGAGACTCCTTACAAATCAAAGGACCCAAAATTTAGAAAAACCTACCTGAAGGATTTAAAAAAACCTCATGATTTTCTGATATTTTCAAAAACATTGTCAAAATGCATCTCCTGACTTTGATATAAAAATTTTGTAACAATCATATACATTTATCCTTTGCGAATGGATTTTACACCACTAGTTTATTACGCATCTACCTCTCTATCACGATCTAATCCACTTTGTGCACAGATATTATCCATGATGAATTGTCACAAAATTTAAATTACTTTACATGTTATAATTGTCATCCAAATACTTGTACAGGAGGGCCCCTGCTTCACAGCACTTGACTTGACAACATTTCATTAATGCAGCAGTTTTCAATTATACCCATTCTTCATTTATTTAGACTTCCTACAATAAATATATTCACCACTCACTATAAGCTAAGGACAAAAATATTTTAAGGTAAGTAATGTATGTACTGTATATGCATTTTTTAGGCCTAGCTCTATTGCTCACTTAATATGTGGTAGTGTAAACATGTTACAAATACAATACAAATACAAATTTTTATTTCATTGCAAGTTTACATTGATATTATGTAATTACAATAATGAGTTGCAGTGCAAAGAGAGCCACTATCATGCCATGGCATTATGGGCAGACTAAATTTAATGGCTTACAGACTACGTACTTAATATTACTAGAGAAATTGATCATAGTTTGTTTAAGTTGTACATCTGTTTTTATTTATAACAGACAATAAGTTTACTCAAATTAACAATCTTGGGATATAACATTGTGACAAGTTGAAAGTATTTTGCAGGTTGTTTATATCAATAGTAAATATTTAAATTATATTATGGGAATATAACATTGTGCATTGTTGAAAGTAGTTTACAGTATGAGAATGCTACAATTGGGTGTAAGGCAGTATTGTTTTAGGCAGGTATTTATACTACCATGTAGTGTTAAGTAATGTATGAACTTTGGGCATCTAATTTTGAGGTTTTAAGATTTAGGTAATTGGGAGATTTTTTGGTAAAGTTAACTATTGAGTTTTTAGTTTAGGGTGAGTAGGTGGTTTTTGAGAAGAGTCTTAAAATGATGTTCAGACCGGGTTACTTTAGTATTTACTGGTAATGAATTCCAAATTTTGGGGCCCTGTATGTGCATAGAGTTTTTACACAGTGTGATATGGACACGGGGTACATCAAAAAATGATCTGTCTTGTGTTATGGCCGTACGTCCTGTTAAGGTTGGTGAGGAGAAGTTTGAATGGAGGGTTTATGTTTGAGTGTAGCGTTCTATGTATCAGGCTTTTAAATGGAAAGTGAAAAAAAAAAGG
Organism: Cherax destructor; assembly: GCA_009830355.1. NCBI lineage: Eukaryota > Metazoa > Arthropoda > Malacostraca > Decapoda > Parastacidae > Cherax > Cherax destructor. The sequence continues at coordinate 15,517 of WNWK01022151.1, forward strand.
GCTATGTTTCACTTTGAAGCAATTTTTGCTTTACAGCAGTAGCCCATAACCTAACCTGCTGTATAAGTGGGACCCTCCTCTACTAGAATTAGGTAGTTTTTAACCCTTTGACTGTTTCGGTCGTATATATACGTCTTACGAGCCACTGTTTCGGACGTATCTATACGCCTAAATTCTAGCGGCCTCAAATCAAACAGGAGAAAGCTGGTAGGCCTACATGTGAGAGAATGGGTCTGTGTGGTCAGTGTGCGCAGTATAAAAAAAATCGGGCAGCCAGTGGTGCATTGTGGGAACGCCATTTCAGTAGTCCTTGTTCAGCATGCCTAGCGGTAAGAATTATCTGACTCCTTGGCGCATCTGGGACTGTTCTCATCCTCAATGATAGCTCTAACACAGATGGAAGTGTCTCTGAAGATGAATTTCATGGTTTTGAGGAGTTTGTGACCGAAAGCAATGCCCAGGATACCAGAAGGAAGGAAGGAAAAAGAAAGAAAGTAAGGAAGGAAGGAAGAGATGAGAGGAAGGAAGGAAGGAAAAAAAGAGATGAAAGGAAGGAAGGAAGGAAGGAAAGAAGAGATGAAAGGAAGGAAAGAAGGAAGGAGAGATGAGAGGAAGGAAGGAACAAAAGAAGAAAGAAAGAAAGGAAGGAGAGATGAGAGGAAGGAAGGAACAAAAGAAGTAAGAAAGGAAGGACGAAAAAAAGGAAGGAATGAATATAGGAAGAAAGGAAGGCAGGAAGGAAGAGATGAGAGGAAGGAAGGAAGAGACGAGAGGAAGGAAGGAAGGAAATAAGTAAGAAAGGAATGAAGGAAGAAAGGAAGCTAGGAAGGAGGTTGTGGGGAAGACATGGGTCCCCTTTTGTTTTGACAGGTTGACAGCAGTGAGGGTGGTGAGTAATGGTATAATATGTCATTTTGACAGCTGGCTTACCCTGACTCAGCAAATTTATATGTCCACACACACACAACTTCAAGCACTAAGGGAAGTTGATGGAAAGTGTCCAGTCATTATATATGTGTAGGTATATTATAGAACAATAGCAATAGGTTCTTAGCCCACTACTCTTTCTCATTTACATTAACGACCTACCAAATGCATCTCAACTACTCAAACCCATACTTTTTGCAGATGACACTACATACATTATCTCTCACCCAAGCCCAGACCCACTAGCCAACACTGCAAATACTGAATTGCAGAAAATATCTACCTGGATGATGACCAACAAACTTACTCTCAATATTGATAAAACCTATTTTATCCAGTTTGGGAACAGAGCTACAAACGCACCACTTAACATAATGATAAACGGGTCCCCTATCGCAAAACTCACAGAGGGAAAATTCTTAGGAATACATCTTGACAGTGGCCTCAAATTTCAGACACATATACAACAAATCTCCAAGAAAGTCTCAAAGACCGTGGGAATACTATCCAAGATACGGTACTATGTTCCACAACCAGCTCTCCTTACCCTATATCACTCACTCATTTACCCCTACCTCACCTAAGGAATCTGCGCATGGGGCTCTACATCAATAACTCATCTCAGACCACTAATAACACAACAAAAGGCAGCAGTTAGAATGATAACAAATTCTCACTCCAGGCAACATACTCCACCAATATTCAAAAACCTAAACTTACTCACCATACAAGACATCCATACTTTTTACTGTGCCTATTACATACATAGAACACTCTATGCAGATATTAACCCACCACTCAAACTTCTCCTTACTAATTTTAACAGGACACATGACCATAACACTAGACACAGATCACTCCTCGATGTTCCCCGTGTCCACCTAACACTATGTAAAAACTCAATGCACATAAAAGGCACGAAAATTTGGAATTCATTACCTGTCATTGCCAAAGAAACCCTACCTGTACCCCAATTCAAACGATGCTAAAAACCACCTTCTCACCCAAAGCTAATTGCTCCATATCAACCATTCCCAGCAAAGTAGAATAACCACTTAACGTAAAACCTGACTATTCAAGTCAATGTAATGTATGAATGAACGAATGAATGAATGTAAAACCTGTTATGAATAATACTTACTTAGCTAATTATTCCCACAACACTTACATTATAATGACCACGTAAACTAACTGCAATGCAATTAATTGTTTTGAATTGTTATCTCACTCAATTAGTTGCATTGCTGCAATAAATTGCTACAATTAATTGATATGTTCATTTTATATTCAAACTTTATAACTTAGATATGCAACTTTACTTATTTTATAAATTATCAACCATAACTTTTTATTATTTTATTATTATTATTGCTTTAATTTGTTTAATCTGATTTAATTAATTTTATAATGAAGACAAAAGTACAAAACTATGTTCAAATTTCATAGCTTAAATACTCACCTTTACTCATTGTATACTATCTACAAAATTTCTTACAATTTAGTTTTAAGTTAATTTTAAGTCTGCCCAAAATGCCCTGCATACTAGGGGCTTTTGGCATGTACACCTCATATAATCTCAATAACCAAATGTAATTCTTTGTATCATGTCCAAATAAAAATATTATTATTATTATTATTATTATTATTATTATTATAGGTAAGTAAGTAGGTAGGTAGGTAAGTAAGTAGGTAGGTAAGTAAGTAGGTAGGTAAGTAGGTAGGCAAATAGGTATGTAGGTAGGCAAGTAAGCAAGTAGGTAAGTAGGTAGGTAAGTAGGTAGGTAAGTAGGTAAGCAAGTAGGTAAGCAAGTAGGTAAGTAAGTAGGTAAGTAAGTAGGTAAGTAAGTAGGTAAGTAAGTAGGTAAGCAAGTAGGTAAGCAAGTAGGTAAGTAAGCAGGTAAGTAAGTAGGTACATAAGTAGGTACGTAAGTAGGTAGGAAGGACTGTGGGGAAGAAGAGCTTGGGACCCCATGGGTGTTGACAGGTGAGTGGTGGTATACAGTGGACCCCCGAGTATCGTAATTAATCCGTTCCAGGAGCTAGTACTTAACACGAAGTTTTCGAAATTCGAACCATTATTTCCCATAAGAAATAATGTAAATACAATTAATCCGTTCCACAAAAAAATATTCACATATAAAATAATTAAAAACAATATACAGTGGTACCCCGACTTACGATGGTCCCCAAACACACCCTTTTATGTAAGTTGATTTTTTTAAATGCCTTTGTAAGTGTAATTTTGGGGGTCTAAAAGGACTAGTCTATCTTACATCATTTCTTATGGAGATAAATTCGTTTGGTAATGGCACTTGAACAGCATTCTGGAATGAAAAAATATCGTAAGTCGGGGTACCACTGTATATATATACATTTACTTACCTTTATTGAAGAGTTGCAGGCATCTGGAAGATAGAGTAATGAGTAATGAAGGTCCTCTTGGGCATTTTCTTCCAAAACAGGCCTGTTTCATCACAATTAAACACTTGTTGGGGGAGGAATTCTTCAGCCTCTACGAAGGGAAATCCCCACACTAAGCATGCATGCTACACTCCCTGCATGCCTGCTACACTCCCTGCATGCCTGCTACACTCCATGTATGCCTGCTACACTCCCTGCATGCCTGCTACACTCCCTGCATGAATGCTACACTCCCTGCATGAATGCTACACTCCCTGCATGAATGCTACACTCCCTGCATGAATGCTACACTCCCTGCATGAATGCTACACTCCCTGCATGCCTGCTACACTCCTTGCATATCTGCTACACTCCCTGCATGCCTGCTACACTCCCTGCATGCCTGCTACACTCCCTGCATGCCTGCTACACTCCCTGCATGCCTGCTACACTCCCTGCATGCCTGCTACACTCCCTGCATGCCTGCTACACTCCCTGCATGCCTGCTACACTCCCTGCATGCCTGCTACACTCCCTGCATGCCTGCTACACTCCTGCATGCCTGCTACACTCCCTGCATGCCTGCTACACTCCCTGCATGCCTGCTACACTCCCTGCATGCCTGCTACACATGCTACCTCCTGCATGAATGCTACACTCCCTGCATGAATGCTACACTCCCTGCATGAATGCTACACTCCCTGCATGAATGCTACACTCCCTCCATGAATGCTACCACAGGGGTGCCACTAGGAAGCTTCTTTGGACCTATGGTGACTTGTTTCACAGTGACAATCACTAAAGCACCAAAAAAAAAACACCAAATGTAGTGTGAATGTTTGAAAGAGCGCGCTAGGTAATGTTCTCTCAATGGTAAACAACGCTTCACTGGTGGCGTCCTGCATCCCACGCAGGCGCGGAGCTGGCGGACAGGTCTAATACGTTACGAAACACGAGCGGTTTTACGATTCTCGAAGTCGTAAAAAGCTTACGAAACACGATGTTTACGAAGTAAGAACCTTTCGAAACTCGGGGGTCCACTGTAATATGTCATTTTGACAGCAGCCGCACCCTGACTCAGCATATTTACAAGTCCACACTCTCACACCAACCAGCTTCCAGAAGCTAAATGTCAGTTCTATGAAGTGTCCAGTGACTATGTGTATATATAGAAACCAGAAGGAAGGAGATGAAAGAAAGGAAGGACGGTATGAAAGGAAGGTAGGAATGTAGGAAGGAAGGAATGTAGGAAGGAAGGAATGTAGGAAGGAAGTAAGGAATGTAGGAAGGAAGGAAGGAATGTAGGAAGGAAGGAAGGCATGTAGGAAGGCATGTAGGAAGGAAGGTAGGAAGGAATGCAGGAAGGAAGGCAGGAAGGAAGGCAGGAAGGAAGGTAGAAAGGAAGGTAGGAAGGAAGGCAGGAAGGAAGGAAGGCAGGAAGGAAGGAAGGCAGGAAGGAAGGTAGGCAGGAAGGAAGGTAGGCAGGAAGGAAGGTAGGCAGGAAGGAAGGAAGGTAGGCAGGAAGGAAGGAAGGTAGGCAGGAAGGAAGGAAGGAATGACGACCCAGAAACAACAACCAGCTTCCAGAAGCTAATAGCAATTCTATGAAGTGTCCAGTGATTATATATGCGTATATATAGAAACCAGATGGAAGGAAGAAAGGAAGGACGAGATGATAGGAAGGAAGGTTAGAAGGAATGTAGGAAGGAAGGAAGGTCGGAATGATGACCCAGACACAACAACCAGCTTCCAGAAGCTTATAGCAGTTCTAGGCATGTGTCCAGTGACTGTGTGTGTATATATAGAAACCAGAAGGAAGAAAGGAAGGACGAGATGAAAGGTAGTAAGGAAGAAAGGTAGGTAGGTAGGTAGGTAGGTAGGTAGGTAGGTAGGTAGGTAGGTAGGTAGGAAGGAAGGAAGGAAGGAAGGAAGGAAGGAAGGAAGGAAGGAAGGAAGGAAGGAAGGCAGGTATGTAGGAAGGAAGGAAGGAATGTAGGAAGGAAGGAATGTAGGAAGGAAGGAAGGAATGTAGGAAGGAAGGAAGGAATGAAGGAAGGAAGGAATGTAGGAAGGAAGGAAGGAAGGAAGGAAGGAAGGAAGGAATGAAGGAGGAAGGAAGGAAGGAATGTAGGAAGGAAGGAAGGAATGATGACCCAGATGACCATAAACCTTGGATAACTACCTAACACAACTGCTTGCTACTACTTTGAAGAAAACTGCTCAGAAGAGATGTTTTGTCTGTGCATATACAAAAAAACACCCACAAAAATGCAGACACACTCGTTTTATGTGTGAGGAATGTAAAACACCACTGTGCATGGAACCATGTTTCAAAGAGTTCCACAAGCTGCAGAATGTCTATGAACATGTCCAGTGACTGCACATTTGTATATATATTATAGAACAATAGTAATAAAGACTTTTTTTTGTATTGTTCATTTGTGTAAACAAGTTTTGTAAACAATATAAAGATACTAATGTTTATGCTATTATTGTGTTGCATACAACGAATGTATATATATACATTGCACCTTACCTTGGTCTCACAGGCCACATAAGTTATGTAAAAAAAGAAAATAGTGAAAAAAACAAGAAATCTACGAATGGAAGTAAACAAATGTTTACTGAGTGAGCAGCAGTCGCCACTGTTGCCATACGCGGCTCATTTTCTGCCAACTTTACACCTGCATATCTCGGTAAGTATTGATGGCAAAAATCTGTTTTTAGGATAAAAACAATCAGAAAAATAATCTTAACATTTTGATAAGAAAAATTAATTTTTTTTTTCGAATATTTTGCGACAACAGAATGGCACTCAGGATTGAGGGTTGCGACAGTCAAAGGGTTAAGTACATACTAGTTTCAGTTTCAAGATGCTTCACATAACATGGGACTTGCCTTAAAATGTACAAAAGATCTAAGCCCAGAACTGAATCAACATCACAGTGTCCCGTGGCCTGGTAGGCAATGCTCTTGCTTCGCACACAGTGTGTCTGTAGTTCGATACCCAGCAAGGGTGGAAACACTGGGCGTGTTTCCTTACATCTGTTGTCCCCGTTCACCTAGCAAGCAAGTAGGTACCTAGGTGTTATAATATTGGTAGAATTACCGACAATATGTTAAGTAAAAGGACACAAATGCAACTAATGTGACATTTTATTGTGGCAACGTTTCGCTCTCCAGGAGCTTTTTCAAGCCGTTACAAGCGATACATGGACACAGAGGGTATATATATACTCTCCAAGTGAGGTGTAATACTAGTGGTGGTAGAAGTAGTAGTGATATAAGTTGTAGTAGTAGTAGTAATACAATAAGGTAGAACAATAAATTTGCACATGAGTAAAAGGTGATAAAACAATTACATGGGTAGTAAAAAAATAGGTTAGACAAATATTTCTGCTGGAGGTTGGAATAGAGAAGGCCTGTAGGAGTGTTCCACATCTACGATGTGCTTGTGTTGAATTAGCAGGAGAGACTATGTGATGGTAGGGTTCACTGTTTTCAGGAGGATTCTTGCTAAGACTTCAGAGATGGTGAAGCTGCCTTTGTTTTGTTTAATTGTGTTAGAAACAGCGATAAGTGCTGATTCAAGGCACTTGCGTCTACGGAAATTAGTTTCTTTGATTACTAGTCGGGCGTCTTTGAATTTCATGAGATGATTGTTGGAATTTCGGTGTTGTATGCAGGCGTTGTTCAGGTTATTGTTCCTACATGCATTAATGTGTTCATTGAGGCGTGTTTCGAGGTTTCTTGCTGTTTCTCCTACATAAATTCTGTCGCAGCCTCCACAGGGTATAGTGTAGACCCCTGCGTTGACTGGTTCAAGGTGCTTGGATTTTGTCCTGGTTAGATCCTTTATAGAAGTACTGGAAGCGATGGCGACTCTAGTGTTAGCTTGTGCAAATACTTTAGAAATGTTGGATGCAACCTGGCTGTTGGGAAGAATTATAACTTTGTTTGGAGTGGTGTTGACACGTGGAGAATTAATGATCTGAGAGTATATATATACCCTCTGTGTCAATGTATTGCTTATAATGGCTTGAAAAAGCTCCTGGAGAGCAAAATGTTGCCACAATAAAATGTCACATTAGTTGCATTTGTGTCCTTTTACTTAACACCTAGGTGTTAGTTGACTGGTGTGGGTCGTATCCTGGGGACAAGATTTAAGGACCACAATGGAAATAAGACGGACAGTCCTCGATGACACACTGACTTTCTTGGGTTATCCTGGGTGGCTAACCCTCTGGGGTTAAAAATCCAAACAAAATCCTATCTCTTATTCTAGGAAATAAAATTTGACTAGCTAATTCAAGTATGATAAAGCACAGCCCTGGGTATAACATTATAACAAAAAGTTTTCCCATCTACTAGTGTCTTTATAATGAACAATAAAGACATAGGCAAATTGCAAAATGTATGTACAGTGGTACCTTGACTTATGAGTGCCCCAACTTACGAGTTTTCCGAGTTACAAGCCATCGCTCGGTCGATTTTTTGCTTTGAGTTGCAAGCCAAAATCCGAGTTATGAGCAAAAAAAAAAATATTTACTGAAAAAAAAAAATATTTACTGAAAATGACATTTGGCAAGAACCCCGGCCTAAATGGCACAACGAAAGGTGGTTTTGGGATGTGGTACCTATAAAACAATGCTAGTGTGATGTTCTCACTGGAGGTAATCATGTAATTATCTTTAGTTATTCTAAAAAAAAAATAAAGTTGCTAAGTTTTTGACATTTGCAAAATATCTTGCCCTTTACTCCCACACAAATCCCAAAATATTTGCAATACAGTGGAACCCCGGTTTTCGTCCGGTCTGGATATCATACAATTCGGATTTTGAACATCCCTGGGTTTCGTACACCCGCTCGGAAATTGTCAGTACCAGACTCGTCCGCCTGGGCCGCTCATACGTTTGTGATACTAATCTCTCTCAACAAGTCGGCCGTCTCCCACCGAGGTAGGGTGACCCAAAAAAGAAAATCCCCAAAAAGAAAATACTTTCATCATCATTCAACACTTTCACCTCACTCGTACATAATCACTGTCTTTGCAGAGGCGCTCAGATATGATAGCTGAGAATAATTTTTTTTTTATAATAAAGTCCAGGATTTATTCCCTGGACCTCAGCAATGAGAGTCGCTCCTCTTACCGCTGGGCAACAGCAATAATATTTTTCTTTTTGTCCCATCTACCTTTTACTCTAACTGTAGCTACAACTAAATAATACAAATACAAATAGAGTTGCCCCTCTATAAATATGTACATCCTGAAGCCTACCCATCAACCTTTTATCCACCAATACATAATCTAACAAACTACTTTCATTACTAAATAACAAAAAAGGCACAATACCGTGACTGGAACAATACACACACAACCCGCACATATAAAAGAGCCCTGGCTTTGTCTCTGTTGATGCTTTCCTCTCTCATTACATTGTTAAATGCTCTAAACTTCAGAACACCCGTGACTTAACCTGATTCCTTCCCTGTCTTATCTTCCCCCTTCTCCTTTTTTCTCCTTGGGTTTTCCTTTCTTTCTGTTCTTTCTTTTGCCTTGTATTTTCCTTCATTTTTTCGCTTTTCTTCCCTCTCGTACCCCCCTTGCGGGCCGCTAGCCTCATAGCAGTGCTCCTTCCCATATGACTGTCTACTCTACTACCTTTACTACTACCTTTACTACTACCACTACTACCACTACTCCTACATTTCCCCACTCTCTTGTACCCTCCCCTGTCTGCCTGCCTATAAATACCCTTCCTCTGTCTCTGTGTGTTAGTGTGACTTTGTAAATGGTCCAAGTCGGGCCGAAACGTCGTCGTAAGCTCCTCTCTTTTATATGTGCGGGTTGTGTGTGTATACTTTCATTACGTGCTATATCATACCATGTATACTTATTTATCCTCTTTTTCATAAAATATGTATTACTTATTACCAAACCTCTTTCTACACACAGCTCAATTAACGGTTCCCCATTTACATTTACCCCTGGCACCCCAAATTTATCTACTACTCCCTCCACAACATTTTTACCCACTTTACCATTAAGATCCCCAACCACAATTACTCTCTCAATTGGTTCAAAACTCCCCACGCACTCACTCAACATTTTCCAAAATCTCTCTCTCCTCTACACTTCTCTCTTCTCCAGGTGCATAAACACTTACTATAACCCACTTTTCACATCCAACCTTTATTTTACTCCACATAATCCTTGAATTTATACATTTATAATATCTCTTTACCTGCCATAACTGATTATTCAACATTATTGCCACTCCTTCTTTAGCTCTAACTCTATTTGAAACTCCTGACCTAATCCCATTTATTTCTCCCCACTGAAACTCTCCTACCCCCTTCAGCTTTGTCTCACTTAAAGCCAGGACATCCAGCTTCTTTTCATTTATAACATCTACAATCATCTCTTTCTTATCATTCGCACAACATCCATGCACATTCAAACATCCCCCTTTGACGGTTTTCTTCTTTTTCTTTTTAGTAAATCTATACAGGAAAAGGGGTTACTAGCCCATTGTTCCCAGCATTTTAGTTAACTTTTACAACACACATGGCTTATGTAGGAAAGATTCTTATTCCACTTCCCCATGGATAAATTTTTTTTATATTAAAGTCCAGGGTTTATTCCCTGGACCTCAGCCATGAGAGTCGCTCCTCTCACCGCTGGGCAACGGCGACAATATGTAATAATAATCAATATGTAATAATACTAATATGTACAGTGAACCCCCGGTGTTCGACAGCGTCGGTGCTCGGCCAAATCGGTGTTCGACGGTTTTTTTTACAATATTTTTGACTCGGTATTAGGCGGCCACTCGGAGTTCGACAAGTCGGCTATCCGTCCCGAACGCGTACACATGTGGCCGTGGCCCAGCTGGGCGCCCAGGCACTCAGTGTGTTATTGTTTACAAGCGAGCGAACACTACCCACGCACCACCCACGCATTCATACCATATACTATATTGTCATTATTCCAGTGTTTTTAGTGCTTGCAACTCCTAAATAAGCCACCATGGGCCCCAAGAAAGCTCCTAGTGCCAAGCCTGTGGTAAAGAATGTCAGAAATACGGTAGAATTGAAGAAGGAGATGATAGCAAAATATGAAAGTGGAGTGCGTGTCACTGAGCTGGCCAGGCTCTATGGCAAATCCCATTCCACCATCTCTTCCATTTTGGCCAAGAGAAAAGAAATCAAGGATGCTGTTGTTGCGAAAGGTGCAAGTATGGTCACAAAACAAAGATCTCAAGTGCTGGAACAAGTGGAAACTTTGTTGTTGGTGTGGATCAACGAGAAACAGTTAGCAGGAGATAGTGTTACGCTGGCAATAATATGTGAAAAAGCAAGGCAGTTGCATGATGATCTCGTCAAGAAAATGCCTGCAACGAGTGATGAAGTGAATGAATTTAAAGCCAGCAAAGGCTGGTTTGACAGATTTAAGAAGCGAAGTGGCATACATAGTGTTGTGAGGCATGGTGAGGCAGCCAGTTGTGACAAAAGTGCGGCTGAAAAATATGTGCAGGAATTCCAGGGGTACAGAGAGGCTGAACAATTCCAACCCCAACAAGTGTTCAATTGTGACGAAACAGGCCTGTTTTGGAAGAAAATGCCAAACAGGACCTACATTACAAAGGAGGAAAAGGCACAGCCAGGACATAAGCCTATGAAAGACAGGCTCACTCTCATGATGTGTGCTAATGCCAGTGGTGATTGCAAAGTGAAGCCTTTACTGGTGTATCATTCTGAAAATCCCCGAGTGTTTGGCAGATGTGGTATCAAAAAGTCTAATTTGTGTGTGATGTGGAAGTCTAACAGTAAGGCATGGGTCACTAGGGAAATTTTCCTTGATTGGTTCAAAAACGTGTTTGGCCCCAGTGTGAAGAAATATCTTGAGGAAAATAATTTACCACTTAAGTGTCTCCTGATAATGGACAATGTTCCTGGTCATCCTCCAGACTTGGCAGAGCAAATTGTGCAGGTCTGTGAGTTCATCAAAGTGAAGTTCTTGACCCCTAATACCACTCCTCTCCTCCAGCCCATGGACCAGCAGGTCATTTGCAACTTTAAAAAACTCTACACCAAAGCAATGTTTCAAAAGTGCTTTGATGTAACCACAGACATGGATATGACCCTAAAAGAGTTTTGGAAAGACCATTTCCATATCCTGCATTGTGTAAAGCTTATAGGTAAGGCTTGGGAGGGAGTGACTACTAGGACTTTGAACTCTGCCTGGAGAAAATTGTGGCCAGACTGTGTCCTAGATTTTGAAGGTTTTGGGGCTGAGCCTCAGAACCCTGAGCCTGAGCCTGTTGTGCAAGAAATTGTGGAACTGGGCAAGTCCATGGGGTTGGATGTTTGTACCCAGGATGTGGAAGAGTTGGTGGAGGAGCACAATGAAGAGTTAACCACTGAAGATCTGCAAGAGCTTCAACAGCAACTGCAACAAGAGACAACAGGTCAGGAAAATGGTCCAGAGGAGGAGGAGGTGGAACTGAGATGGAAGAAGGTGCCTTCTTCAAGGATTAGGGAGATCTGTGACAAATGGGCTGATGTGCAAGGCTTTATGAATGATTATCACCCTAACCAAGATGTTGCACGCCGTGTATGCGACATGTTTAATGACAATGTCTTGTTACATTTAAGGACATTTTAAAGAACCGCCAGACACAGAGCTCCCTGGACAGATTTTTGTTAGAGAGGGGTCCAGTGACTCTCAACCTGGTCCTAGTGGCATTAAAAGAAAAGGAAGTAACCCCAGAAAGAACTTGGTACCTGCAGTGTTAATGGAAGGATTCCCCTTCCAAACACTAGCATACTACTCCACCTTCTCCCTCCTCCCGTCCTCCACACATCAACAACTCTTCAATAAATGTAAGTGACATGTTATTGTACTATTTATTTTTAATTTTTTTTATAAAATTGTGTTTAATTTAATGTCAAAAAGTTCTAAAAAATATTTTATTTTAATACTTTTGGATGTCTGGAACGGATTAATTTTATTTCCATTATTTCTTATGGGGAAAATAGAATCGGAGTTCGACCAAACCGGTGGTCGACGGGCCCTCTGTGACGGATTGCCGATGAGAACCAGGGGCTCACTGTAATAATAATCACTCTTAGGCACATTAAATGTCTTATTTTAGGTTAATATAGACATTTTCATTAATCCATTTATGATATTTTCTTCAAAATTATGTAAGAAACATGCTACATAGCATATAACCATGCCTTTCTTATTCGTTCACTAAGAGTGTCCCTCTAGTCTTAACAATGCCAAAGTAATAATACTAATACGTAATGATAATCACTCTTGGGCACATTAAATGTCTTATTTTAGGTTAATATAGACATTTTCATTAATCCATTTATGATATTTTCTTCAAAATTATATAACACATTACATAGCATATAAACATGCAATGTTTATATGCTATGGAGGTGTTCTAGCTAGGCAGAAGGAAAACATTACGTTTTCTCTGGTCCAGCATCAGAGAAAACGTGTATGAATTTGCGTTGGCCCAGTCACCGCCCTTAACCCTTTCAGGGTTATTGACGTACTAGTACGGCTTACGCCCTGGGGTTATTGACGTACTAGTACGCCTAAATTCTAGCGCCCTCAAATCAAGCAGAAACAGGCTGTTAGGCCTAGATGTGATAGAATGGGTCTGTGCGGTCAGTGTGCGCAGTATAAAAAAAATCCTGCACCACACAGTGCATAATGAGGAAAATAAAACTCTGACCATGTTTTTGGTTTAAAACAGCGACTTTGCAGTCTATTTTCGTATGGTATTTATTGATGTATTCTCGTTTTCTTGGTCTCATTTGATAGATTGGAAGATATATTACAGAAATAGAGATGATTTTGATTGGTTTGACAATGACAAGTACCTTGAAATTGAGCTCAAAGTAGTGAAAATGTTCGATTTTTGACGATGTTCAAGAGTAAACAAATCACACCATGCATCCAATACACATCAACTGGCGAGTCTAATATTCATGCACAAGTGCTATAATATTATTTATACCATTTTTACAATGATGCAGTTGTATACATAACAGTAAATCTTCTATTTGTTTGCGAGAATAAAAATTCAAAATGAAAAGCAAAAGTAATGTAAGAGGGGCCTGGAAACGTGACTAATGAACAGAGAAGACGTTATTTTAGTGCCAGGAATGTCTGCCTTGTTTATTCTGGACCCTATTTTGAAACTGGCATCGTTTGAAATTTGTGTGAAATTGGCCAAATTGCCATTTTCTGACCACTATTTTGGGTAGTTGTAATGGGTAAATAGGCGGTTTCTTGTATTCAATTGATAGAAGAAATGGAGTTCTAGCGAAATAGCTCTAATTTTAGTTGCCTGAAACATTGGAATCTGCCGAAAATAGGGCTCAAAGTGGGCGAAATCGCTGATGCGTAAGTGTCATGGCTGCCGCTAACTTCGCGAAAGCATAATTCCGTTAGTTTTCGATCAAATTTCATAATTTTTGTGGCGTTATGATCGGAAAAAGATTCTCTATCATTTCATAAGAAAAAATAATTTTTTTATTTTTTTTAAATTCTTGGACCCTGAGAACGAGTTTCGGAGACCCCCCTTGGACCCTGAAAGGGTTAATACATTACGCTTTTGTTTACAATTCTTGGCATGACTTATTCATTATTCTCCCTTTGTTTATGATGGCATCTAAAGGTAGTTGTTAGAAACGATTAAACTCAGTGAACATGGTGTGTCGATGGTAATACTAATATGGATCTCGGCAGCGTTAAATATCATGTAGCTAGGATGTGGAAGAGATGGTGGAGAAATATCACCCTAACAAAGCTGTTGCAAGCCATGTCTGCATGGTCCAGTGATTCTCAAGCTGGTCCTAGTGCCAGTAAAAGACAAAGAAGGGAAGTAACCCCGGATAGGGCTTTGATACCTGAAGTCCTTATGGAGGGGGATTTCCCTTCCAAACAATAACCTCTCCTTCCTTTCCGCTCCTCGCCGTCTTCCATACATCAATAAGTAAAAGTGATTTAAATGTTCATTTATCCATTAAAATTAGTCATTTATATTTATTTCTCATTGTTTTCTGTATGTAAAACTATAGTTATTCTCTATAAAATGTATTTTTTTAAAATATTTTTGGGTGTCTGGAATGGATTAATTTGATTTACATTATTTCTTGTGGGAAATATTACTTCGCTTTTCGTCCATTTCAGATTTCGACCAACCTTCTGTAACGGATTAAGAACGAAAACTGGGGTTACACTGTATTTCCAATATTCCACAAGCCAATTGTAGAACAATCATTTTTTTATGATTCCTGTCAATATTATTGCATTTACTTCAATAATAAATGGTGGGCTTCATGAAATAAGTAAATAACTTACTTCCGAGATATTCATATATCACTGCACTAGTGATCTAGTGCAGTTAGCCTCTCAAAAACTCTGTTTTCTCTTACCCAGGACCAAAGAACACGTTATAGATTTTTTAGATTTTGCACGTTATAGGAAGGAGCAGTAATGATTTTATATACTCGGACTGGTCCTGGACACTCGCCATATTATGGCCTATTTTATTAATTCTAGAGTATAGTATATTATGTTTCTATGTTACTTATAGTGTTTATTATGTCATATTAGATAAATTCTAATAGATAAATAAGCCGTAGACTTGATATTAGCATTATATTGAAGTATTTTCTCCTGCCCCTGGGGTGGTTTTTTTGGGGCTGGAATGGATTAATGGCATTTCAATTAATTTCAATGAGGAAAACTGATTGGATATACAGTGGTACCTCTACTTACGAGCAAAATTCATTCCAGTCGGCTATTCAAGTGCCGATACCGAAGGAATTTTTTCCCATAAGAAATAATGAAAATTAGGTTAATCCGTTTCAGACCCCCAAAAATACACTTACATAATTGTTCAAGTTGGGAGCTGCTCGTAAGTAGAGGTACCACTGTACGAGCAAACTGAGTTACGAGCTTGGTTACGGAATGAATTAAACTCGTAAGTCAAGGTACCCCTGCATGTGTGTGTGTGTACTTACCTATTTGTGGTTGCAAGGGTCGAGTGTGTGTATATGTGTGTACTCACCTATTTGTGGGTGCAGGGGTTGCGACATAGCTCCTGGCCCTGCCTCTTCACTGATCGCTACTGGGTCCTCTCTCTCCCTGCTCCATGAGCTTTATCAAACCTCATCTTAAAACTATGTATTGTTCCTGCCTCCACTACATCACTTGCCAGACTATTCCACTTCCTGACAACTATATGACTAAATAAATACTTCCTAACATCTCTTTGAATCATCTGAGTCTTCAACTTCCAATTGTGACCCCTTGTTTCTGTGTCCCATCTCTGGAACATCCTGTTTCTATCCACCTTGTCAATTCCTTGCAGTATTTTGTATCTCGTTATCATGTCTCCCATAACCCTCCTGTCCTCCAGTGTTGTCAGGCCAATTTCCCTTAACCTTTCTTTGTAGGACAATCCTTAGCTCTGGAACTAGCCTTGTTGCAAACCTTTGCACTTTCTCTAATTTCTTGACGTGCTTGACCAGGTGTGGGTTAAAAACTGGTGCTGCATACTCCAGTATGGGTCTGATGTACACGGTGTACAGAGTCTTGAACAATTCCTTACTGAGGTATCAAAATGCTATTCTCAGGTTTGCCAGGTGCCCATATACTGCAGCAGTTATCTGGTTGATTTGCACCTCAGGAGATGTGCTTGGTATTATACTCACCCCAAGATCCTTTTCCTTGAATGAGGTTTGCAGTCTTTGGCCACCTAGCCTATACTCTGTCTGTGGTCTTCTTTGCCCTTCCCCAATTTTCATGACTTTGCATTTGGCAGGGTTAAATTCAAGAAGCCAGTTGTTGGACCAAACTTCCAGCCTGCTGAGGTCTCTTTGTAGTCCTGCCTGATCCTCATCCGATTTAATTCTCCTCATTAACCCTTAAACTGTCCACACGTAGATCTACGTTCGCGGGTGTACTGCTCTGAACGTAGATCTACGTTTTATTTTTCATTCCTTCAAATTTAGTGCGATAGGCCTGAGTCGCCTAGACATGAGAGAATGGGTCTGCGCCCTCAGTGTCTACCTGGAGTCTACCTGGAGAGAATTCCAGGGGTCAACGCCCCTGCGGCCCGGTCTGTGACCAGGCCTCCTGTTGGACCAGAGCCTGATCAACCAGGCTGTTACAGCTGGCCGCACGCAGTCCAACGTACGAACCACAGCCCGGCTGATCAGGTACCGACTTGAGGTGCCTGTCCAGTGCCTGCTTGAAGACAGCCAGGGGTTTGTTGGTAATCCCCCTGATGTATGCTGGGAGGCAGTTGAACAATCTTGGGCCCCTGACACTTATTGTGTTGTCCCTCAACGTGCTAGTGGCACCTCTGCTCTTCATTGGGGGGATGTTACATCGCCTGCCGAGTCTTTTGTGCGCAGTATTAAAAAAATCTGGGACCACTTAGTACCTTGTGGGAGCACCAGTTCAATTGAGTGCCAGCTAGAGCAAATAGTGTGGCAAACACCAGGGATTCACTGATGTCATGTCACATTAACACTCCCCTTGTAAGAGGAAAGTAAAAATAGGTTAGATAAATACATGAGTGGCTGTGGGTGGGTGTGAGTTGGACCTGACTAGCTTGTGCTACTAGGTCTGATGCCATGCTCCTTCCTTCAGAGGATGTGACCTGACTAGGTGGGTCATTGGTCTAAGCTGGGGGGTGACATGGACCTGCCTTGCATGGGCTAGTAGGCCTGCTGCAGTGTTCCTTCTTTCTTATGTTCTTATGTATTCAGCAGGCTGGCTGGCTTTGGCTGTCTCTCTGTCTATAACTCTGTCAATATCTTTGTCTGTCTATATATCTATCTATATCTATATGTCCTATATCTCTGTCTCTCTCTCACATGTACACATAATAGCTCCTTGCATTCATTGACCTCTTATTGCCTTTCATAAACTAAAAGTTTCAACCAGTGCAATTTGGAATAAAAAAAAAAAAAAAAATTATTTTTCCATATCAATTTAATACTAGTCATTGAAATTATTCTAACCATTCATTAGACAGTTAAATTAGTATATCATTAACATTATTCAAATATCCTATATCACTGTAAAAATTCCTGTAAACACTTGCACATACAGTGGTACCTCG
>WNWK01022152.1:0-33007 GCA_009830355.1 Cherax destructor
GGAGGTAAGGTGGGGTGGTGGAGGGAGGTGGTGGTGGTGGTGGAGGGGGAAGGGTTTAGGTGGGGGGGTGGGGTTCTGTTGTGTAAATTTGCCAAAGTGGTAGTGGGTACTGTTGTGAATATTTACAGGTTGGTAGTGGGTTTGTGTTAATATTGCCGGGTGGTAGGGGTTACTGTTTGTAAATTGCCGGGGTGGGGGGTTATGCTGTGTAAATTGGCCAGGGTGTTGGGTTACGGGTCTTGTAAATTGCCGGGGGGGTGGGTTATGTCTTGTAATATTAAGCCAGGGTGGTTGGGTTATGTCTTGTAATATTAAGCCAGGGTGGGTGGGTTACTGTCGCGTAATATTAAGGCAGGGTGGGTGGGTTAGTGTCGTGTAATATTAAGCCAGGGTGGGTGGTTACTGTCAGTAATATTAGCCAGGGTGGGTGGGTTTACTGTTGTGTAATATTAAGCCAGGGTGGGTGGGTTACTGTTGTGTAATTTAAGCCAGGGTGAGTGTGGGTTACTGTTGTGTAAATTAAGCCAGGGTGGTGGTTACTGTGCGTAATATTAAGCCAGGGTGGGTGGGTTAGTGGTAATATTATGCCAGGGTGGGTGGGTTACTGTCGCGTAATATTAAGCCAGGGTGGGTGGGTTAGTGTCGTGTAATATTAAGCCAGGGTGGGTGGGTTACTGTTGTGTAATATTAAGCCAATGTGGGTGGGTTACTGTTGTGTAATATTAAGCCAGGGTGGGTTGGTTACTGTTGTGTAATATTAAGCCAGGGTGGGTGGGTTACTGTCGTGTAATAGTTACAAAAAACGCGATATCTATTAAGCATAGAGATCTGCAGAGAATACTAGCAGGTCTCTGCCCTCCAGCAGTCAGACTGTTACTGGGTTTTGTAACGAGTAGTCGGTATCCTGGTCCAGTTATCCTTTAAGATTTATGTTTTTTTTAGTACTTTAGGATTACAACTGACAGGATACTAACTAAAGAAATAAAAATTTGAGATGTTTATTAACAGTTAAAGTTGTCTAGGTGGAAAAAATCTACGTAAATTAATTTGATATAAATTTGGACTCGATTTAAGACTCGATTTAAACAGACTGACTAAACGTCCACAAATAGCTTGTTGAACAATAAGGCGAACGATTCGCTGAACAATAATAATACAAGCAACAGCACAGTGTCAGGAACAAGGAAACAAAATAATGACTCTAACTGGGACCATCAGAAGATCCTCCATAAAAGGAATAAAACTCCCTTAATACTGAATCTAGTTCAGCATAACAAATCCCCGACTACGACGTGCGTAGATGCGAGACAAGTTAGGTCAGTGATTCCGCCCAGCCTTCGTGGTGTGAGGTTGAGCTGCTCAGGGCCCTGGTGGCAGTTCAGCTGCTTTGTTTTCCAACAACATGGCGACTCAGTATCGACGCAGAGTGAATACAGTCTGTATTGAGATTCTACAGGGAGCCATTTACCCCAACAACGTGGATGTGCTGCTGCCCTTGATAATCAGGACACCTTCAAGATCCAGAGTGAAGACATTTATGGTGTTTCCTGAATGGAGAAAGGAAGGATCTTTGTCAAACTAAACACCAGTGCAGTATATGACGCCATTGTGGATAAATATCAGGAGTCGAGGATCGTCATTAGTACAAGCCTGGAAGTATGTCTGCATGATGTCTCGGCCCATTATACTTGGCTTAAGATTCAAAATGTGCCTTTTGAGGCTGGGGAAGTGGATGTGAAGGAAGTGTTTCAGTAGTTTGGGGTAATCCATGCAATTAGGTGGGCCGCTGGGCTCAAGGCCTATATGCTGGATTGCCAGAAGGTACATTCTCTGTGAAGATGACACTTAGGAGGCAGGTACCGTCATATTTGCAAATGGACGTCTTCAGAACGCAAGTCTATGTGACGTATCCAGGGCAGGTGAGGACCTGTCATCTCTGTGGAGTGGCTGGCCATGTTGTGGCGTCATGTGACCGTCGTAGAGATCGTCAGCCACAGCGTCAGGGAATGGAACATCAGCAGGAAAACACAGATGCAAGGGGCGAAGTACAATCAGCCATGGTTGTGGAGCATGGCAGGAAGTGGAGTGAGGTGGTTGATGCATCGGAGGTGGTGGTCACAACACTGCCATCGGCTACGATGGAAATGGAGCCTGATCCACGTCAGGTTGAGATGCCACAATTAAACATGGGCCTGGATGTTGAGTTGGCCACCCCTTTGAGGATTTGTGTAAGTTGTTGGACAGCTCGACATCAGAGAGGCATGAGTGTGGAGAGAAAGATGAGTGTGAACTGGTGAGCACGGTATCTGAGTGTGAGGTGGAAGGGAAAAGGGTAGTTGGTAGACAGGTGGAGGAAGTGCAGGTGGAGGTGCACAGGGAGTAGGAGAAGATGATGGAAGTTTACCTGGAGAGAATTCCAGGGGTCAACGCCCCCGCAGCCCGGTCTGTGACCAGGCCTCATGTTGTACCAGAGCCTGATCAACCAGGCTGTTACTGCTGGCCGCACGCAGTCCAACGTATGAACCACAGCCTGGCTGGTCAGGTACCGACTTTAGGTGCCTGCCCAGTGCCTGCTTGAAGACAGCTGGGAGGCAGTTGAACAATCTTAGGCCCCTGACACTTATTGTGTTGTCCCTCAACGTGCTAGTGGCACCCCTGCTTTTCATTGGGGGGATGTTACATCGCCTGCAGCCGAGTCTTTTGCTTTCGTAGGGAGTGATTTTCGTGTGCAAGTTTGGTACTAATCCCTCGAGAATTTTCCACGTGTATATAGCAATGTATCTCTCCCGCCTGCATTCTAGGGAGTATAGGTTTAGAAACTCCAAGCGTTCCCAGTAATTGAGGTGGTTTATCACAGTTATGCGTGCCATGAAGGTTCTCTGCAAATTTTCAAGGTCAGCAATTTCACCTGCCTTGAAAGGTACAGTTAGCATGCAGCAATATTCCAGCCTAGATAGAACAAGCGATTTGTAAAGTGTCAACATGGGCTTTGCATCCCTGGTTCTGAAGGTTCTCATTATCCATCCTGTCATTTTTCTAGCAGATGCGATTGCTATGGTGTTATGGTCCTTGAAGGCGAGATCTTCAACTTTTAGTCTGGTTAGCGGGGAATCGAGGAAACGATCTAGTGGTATGGCTGAAAATGATGTGCTTACCCCAGGCCAGAGGTCGGGTAAAAAGGCCTCAGTAGAGATGGCCGTGGCTAACAAGGGAGGGGCAGTGGGGAAGTTTGCGAAGCGGGGTATGGAAGGGGGCAATGGCAAGGAAGGTATGGTGCCAGTGGAGCTGCCAGGGTAGTAAAGTTTAAAGGTAAACCCCGTTGTTGTATTCAGGTGTCTGAATGTTAATGTAAATGGCCTTCGAAAGGAGGTAAAGAGAAGGTGGCTTGAGATGACATTATGACATTTGAGAGTTGATGTGTGTATCATTCAAGAGCACAATTTTAGGTGTGGATGTGACTTACAGTTGAATGGGTATGCAATGTATACAGGAAGTTCAGGAAGCCTAAAGGGTGGGGTTGCGATAGGGATTAGTCTGACCAGTCCTTTTTGATTACGGGCTTGGGAAAAGGGAGGGGGTGGGAGGATTGTGAGAGTGGAGGGGGTTTGGGGGGAGATCCAATTGGCGTTGGTTGGCGTGTATATGCCGGCAGTACATACACATCGACGTAAGGAAGATTTTGTAAGGGACGAGTTTATTTATGCCCTGAGAGGGTTGCCAATGGTAACAGTGATAGCCGGGGACTGGAATTGTGTAATAAGGGTGAAGGATGTCTAGCCGGGGGGATCGCGGTGTGTTTTAGGTGTGCTATGGGAGGTCCTTGGGGCAGATGGAGTGGTGGATGTCATAGGAGGTGGGAGTTGGGAAGTGGATTATACTTTTTTTCAAAGAGGTTATGCAGCTAGGTTAGATAGAATATATGTCTCATGGGTTGTACAGGTGAAAAGGGTTAGTTGCATTGACATATGATTCTCTGACCACGGGTGTTTTGGCTGAGTTAGGGTGGGAGGAGGCGGTGGTAACATATCCTGGTTATTGGAAGCTGAATATTAGTTTACTGGATGGGGTGGGGCACAGGGAGGTTTTTGCAGATTGGTGGGGGCGGCTGTGGGGGGGAGGGTAGGGGTATTGTAGATGTGGTCGGTTGGTTGCGAGACTGTTATGACACATGGGGTTGGCAGAGGCAGGGGGAAAGAGATAATTTGCGTGGACAGCTTCGGGAAATACAGAATGAGAGGTTTCACACTCTTAGGATCAGGGGTGGTGTGGAAGATGTTTTGTGGGGGGGATAAGCCTTCAGCTGTGGTGTTGAGTAGATTTCAGGGGCGGCATAGGGGAATGATGATCATGTCTTTGAAGGTGGATGGGAATTTGGGTGGGTATAGGGCAGGGCAGGTGGTGACCACGACAGAGGGGATGTGTGGGTATGCGGGGCACTGGTTTAGACGAAAGATGGGAGGGATGGGATATGATGTGGTGGCGGGTAGTAAGGTTTTGGGAGGAGTTTTGGAGGGTGTCGATGGAGAAGGGAGGAGAGGTTTGGAGGGAGACATTATGGAAGAGGATGTGGGGCAGGCGGTGCAGGAGTTACATTTAGGGAAGGTGCCGGGAATCAATGGGATTCCTGGGGATTTTTATGTTAGATATTGGGAGGTGTTACGAGAAGTGTTGTTAAAGGTATTTAATGGGATGAAGTTGGAGGGTAAAATGGGTATAGAGCATAAGACAGGGATAGTGGTGTTGGTGCCCAAGGGGAATGATATGCATAATCTGGTGGGTTATAGGGCCATAACTCTTCTTTGTGGCGATTACAAGATCTTTGCGAAGATATTGGGGAATTGAATGAAGAGGGTTTTGGGTAGTCTTTTGGATGAGGGGCATTATAGAATCAGGGATTTTATTGAGAGGAGAGAGGGAGCGGTGTTCTCAGCTTGGATTGGGAAACCGCTTATGATAGGGTGAAAAGAGGGATGTTGTGGAAGATTTTGGGGAGGCAGGGGTTTGGGGAGGAGGTGGTAGGTGGTAGGTTGGGTGAAAACGCTTTATGCAGGGGCACAGTTTTGGGTGCAGATTAATCTGATGTTAGGGGAGGTTGTGAGCATGGGTAGGGGGCTGAGGCAGGGTTGTCCTGTATCTCAGCTTCTCTTCGCGTGTCTTCAGGACCCCTTTTATAGGTTGGTATGGGAGGGGGTGTGGGAACAGGTAGAGGGTTCATGGTTGGCCCCCAGAATTGTGGGTTATGTGGATGACACCACGATTCTGGTGGGAGGAGTGGAGGATTTAGTCAATGTGGATAGGATTGTAGTTTTTTTTGGAAAAGCTAAGGGGATGGGGGTCAATAGAATGAAGTCCAAGCTGATGGAGGTAGGCACGTGGGTGGGAGGGGCATTGGGGAGGGGGTGTGGGTAGATTTTAGTAGATAGGCTTAAGATTTGTGGGATAATTTTTACTAGGGATGTTCAGGAGGCACGAAGGATTAATTCAGCGGAAGTGGTGGATGCTGCCATAAAAAGGATGGGGGGTTGGAAACCAGAGGAGGTAACCCTTTTGCAGAGAGCTATAGTTATTAATACGCTCATTTATAGTAGGTTGTGGTTTGTGGGTGTGATATACCCCTTTTGTGATGAGGACATTATTCGTTTGCAAAGGAAGGCATTAAGGTTTATTGGGGCATATGGTAGGCATTAGGTGAAGTAGGATGTAGTCATGGCAAGGGTGAGGTTAGGGGGGTTGAGTTTGATACCTTTGCATCGTAGATTGTTGGGTTTGTATGTGAAGCAGGAATTTCTGGGAGGGGAGGGGAATATCGGGGAGCATGGATAGATCGAGTAATGTGGGTTGTGAGGAGGTGGTGGGGTGCAAGGGATGTGATGACTTGTGAGGCGATCTTAAGATTGTTGTTGGTTGTGAAGGAACCGGGGAGGATTAAGGTAAGCATACTTGACAAGGTGGGGGTTGAAATAGAGGTTGTAAGGGGAAAGGCGGAGTTTTTCCCTGTACAACTGGAAGAGGGTGTGGTTTTGGCTAAGAAAGGTAAAAGTTCCGTCGAGGGTAAGGGAGACAGGTTATCGTTTCCTGCATGGAGTCTTAGCATCAAAGGCACAGCTGTTTCGTATGGGTATAGTGGTAGATGGGTCGTGTCCTCTTTGTGGGGAGTTGGACACGGCGTATCATTCTGTGTATTTTTGTAGGGAATTGGAAGATGTAAGGGTTTGGCTTGGGTGGGTGTTTAGGAGGGTGGGAGGGGGAGTATCTCTTACGAGGTTTAAGCTTGGACTTCGGGGGTTGTACCGATGATGTTCAAAGGGCTTTAGTGTATATCGTCTTGGATTATCTACACATGTCCTGGGGTATGAGAGAGGTGAGATGTATGGGTAGGATTCGGGCACAAGCGGCTAGATTCTATAGAATGAGATGTAGGAACCAGGACATATATGGGAAACGATGGGAGAATGCTTTTTCGGTGGGGTACAGGGCAATAACTTTGGGGGAGTTAAGGGGTGGATGAGTTTGGCAGTTGTAAGAGGACTGGTTAGTGGAGGCATGGGAACAGGGCTGGATGATTGGTTGTGTGTGGGTAGGGGTGTGTGTGTTAGGTACTGTGTGTGGGAGGGAGGGGGCATAGGTTTTGGGGTCATTGGGGTGGCTTCTTATAGAGTATGTACGTTGAAGAGGGGACTGTCGACGGGGGGGGGTTTGGGGAAGACGGCTGGACATGGGGAGATATGCATGGGTGTGTATGTGACTCAAGACTATCGGGGATGTCCCTGGGAGGGGAGTTGTATGTAAGGGGCGAGGTGATGGGGGTTTACCTAGACTGTGTTTTTTTTTTGTTTTTTTTATATTCTGACCGGATAATTTGGAGTTTTGACATCTTGGAAAAGTTTTTTTTATATATACTTCAATGTTATTGTATTGACATAAGTCTAAGGTTTTATGTGTTCTGAGGATGTGTTTTTTGCTCTGTACGTTATGGCCTTTGAAAATACCCTGGATTTGATATTCACAAACAACGAGGAATTAATCAGAGACATAACAGTTACAAAAACAATATACTCTGACCATAACATCATAGAAGTTCAAACGAGTATTAACTCAGGGTTAGGGAACTGCGGCACTAATGTTAGAGACGGGATGTTCAGTAAGTTTAATTTTAATAACCATAGAATTGACTGGGAAAGAATAAACCAAGAGCTATCAGACATATCATGGGAATCAGACATGAGCACCTTAACCGAGAGATCACTGAATTAGAGCAAAAACTTAAGATGTCATACCTGACAGAAGAAGTACAAAGGGAACAAAGAGCCATACAGGATATTGCAAGAAACCCAAAATATTTCTATTCCTATGCAAAATCCAAGCTAAGAACTACCTGTAGAATTGGGCCATTATTGAGAGGAGATTCATATACTGACGATGAACAGGAAATGAGTGAAATCCTAAAGGAACAGTATGAGTCAGTGTTCAGCAACCCACTAAATGACAGCAAGGTAGAAAATGCAGAAATATTTTTCACTCCAGCAGAAGGCCGCGCAGACCACCTAACCGACATTAGTACAAATCCCATAGATTTCGAAAAAGAAATGGACAACATGCCCACTAACTCAGCACCTGGATCAGATTCATGGAATGCTTTATTTATAATGCAGTGCAAAGTACCATTAGCAAGAGCCCTTAGTATTCTGTGGAGAAAGAGCTTAGATCTAGGTGAAATACCGGAGGCATTAAAGAGTGCAGACATAGCTCCTTTGCATAAGGGAGGTAGTAGAGCACTAGCTAAAAATTACAGACCAGTAGCCCTCACTTCTCACATCATAAAAATCTTTGAAAGAGTAATGAGACGGCAGATTACAAACTTCATGGACCAGCACAACCAACATAACCCGAATCAGCATGGCTTTAGAGCGGGTCGATCATGCCTGTCACAGCTGCTGAACCATTATGACAGAATTACGGAGGCATTGGAGGACAACCAAAACGCAGATGTAATTTACACAGATTTTGCAAAGGCGTTTGACAAATGCGATCATGGAGTGATAGCGCACCATAGGCATTACTGGGAAGGTAGGCAGATGGATTTTGAGTTCCTAACACACAGAACACAAAAAGTAGTAGTGAACAGGGCAAGATCCAGCATCAGCGAGGTCAAAAGCTCAGTGCCCCAAGGCACTGTCCTGGCACCTCTGCTGTTTCTCATCCTCATAGCAGACATAGATATTAACACCCAGCACACTTTTGTATCATCATTTGCAGATGACACTAAAATAAGCATGAAAGTCACTACGGTAGAAGACACTGAAAAATTACAGGAGGACATAAGCAGGGTCTTCCAGTGGGCAGTGGAGAACAACATGACGTTCAATGGTGATAAGTTTCAGCTGCTTAGGTATGGAAAAAATGAAGAACTCAAAAGGAACACTATATACAAAACGCAAGAGGGTCACCACATAGAACGAAAGGAACACGTTAAGGACTTGGGAATAATTATGTCTGCTGATCTGTCTTTTAAAGACCATAACAAGACAAAGATCACAACAGCCAGGAAGATGACGGGGTGGGTATTGAGAACTTTCAAAACAAGGGAAATAATGCCGATGGTGACACTCTTCAAATCGCTAGTGCTCCCTCACTTAGAATACTGCTCTGTGCTGACGGCCCCGTTCAGGGCAGGAGAAATATCAGAGCTGGAACAAATTCAGAGATCGTTTACGGCTCACATTGAGCCATTGAAACATCTAAATTATTTGGAACGCATTCAAGTCTTGAACATGTACTCATTTGAGCGGAGGAGAGAGAGATACATGATAATATATACTTGGAAAGTACTTGAGGGCCTGGTCCCAAATCTGCACACTGCCATAACAACATACTGGAGTGAGAGATATGGGAGAAAGTGTAAAATATACCCAGTGAGGAGCAGGGGTGCGGTGGGGACAATACGGGAGCACTGTATTAACATCCGGGGTCCCAGACTATTCAACATCTTACCAGAAGATATCCGAAACATCGCTGGAACCAGTGTAGAAGCCTTCAAGAGGAAACTGGACAAGTATCTTCATCGGGTGCCAGATCAACCAGGCTGTGATGGATATGTGGGGCAGCGGGCCTCCAGCAGCAACAGCCTGGTTGATCAGGCAAGCACCAGACGAGCCTGGCCCATGGCCGGGCTCAGAGAGTAGATACTCTCGAAACTCTTCACAGGTATATCAAAGGTAAGGTATGCTGTGATGATCTTTTGTGTGGAAGATACTGTGTAGGTTCATATTTTTGTAATGCAGTGTGTAAAATAAGTGAGGTCATTTACAGACCAGAATGTTTTATGTATTCAGTAGATGATGAATGTACCTTCATAAGTCGTGTCAAGTAATGCACTTGTCCTCACCTTAGAGGTGATTTGCTTCTTGTAAATATAGGGGTTTTTAGTGGTGCTATGTTTTTAGTGGCGCTTTTCAAAACACATGTGCTGGTGTTAATTTGTGTTTTTGTTTTGTTCTTTGTTTCACAATATGTTTATCACGTAATGAAGTATTTCTGGGTGTGTGTGAGGTTGGGCCCACCACATATTCTATGATCTTTATGATTTTGTATATTTTGGTGTGTCCTTTGTATATGTTAAGTTCAGATTGTATTAATGTTGGTTTATGAGATGGCTGCTGTTTTAAGGTTATGTAATGTTATTTTTTTGTTTGATGTATTTATCTGGCTATTTTAATAAAAATATAAAAAAAAAAGTTAGGTCAGAAGCTACAGCTCAGGACCTGGGTTAACTTAGAGTGTCAATACGACACAACCTCAATAAAACGTCAAAAATCACAAAGTCTAAACTATGCTCTGAAGAGAGTTACGAGAAGTATGTTTCGTCTCACCACCGAAATCATAATCAACCAGAGTCTAAATAACGAACAAACAACCGGAGACGAGAGAGATCTCTGGAGAGATGTTGGTGCAGCGGAGACCAGCAGAGAAGAGAGAGAGAGATGAAGGGAGGTGTTACAAAACTCATCTTATTAATTCTCCCGAGGATGGTAGAGAGTTAAGGTTATTTATTATCTTTTAACTTTTGGGTCTGTTTACGGTTTCGTAACAAGATATTGTAATAATTCGGGATTGCAAAACAAATAACTAAAATTTATAATCTTTACTATTAAAGTGGTTTGATAGAATATATGTACGTATATAAAGATACGACAATTGACATAAAATAAGGATTTTAACTCTTACACTTCTCTTGGTAGGTACAATATATACATAACTTCATTAATTATGAAGAACTATTTCAACCAGCATATGAATATTGATAAATCAACCTTATATGCCCGGACTTTGTACTATCTTCACCAATTATCTCAACCACAAGGTAACCTACAATGGTTACCAAGACTTATTCAGTAAGCTGAACCATTAAATCACCAGAGTATACAAGAACTTGAAAGTGACAGACTTGAGAAAGGAAATCAACGACTGAGGAGAGAATTCGCTGTCTCCCATAAGAGGTCAGCGAGCCCCGATGGTCTGGTGGCTAGAGCTCTCGCTTCACACACGGAGGGCTCGGGTTCAATTCCCGGCGGGGTGGAAACATTTTGACGTGTTTCCTTACACCTGTTGTCATGTTCCCCTAGCAGCAAATAGGTACCTGGGTGTTAGTCAACTGGTGTGGGTCGCATCCTGGGGGACAAGATTAAGGACCCCAATGGAAATAAGACAGACAGTCCTCGATGACGCACTGACTTTCTTGGGTTATCCTGGGTGGATAACCCTCCGGGGTTAAAAATCCGAAGAAAACTTATCTTTTATCTTACTGACTTAGGTGACCCCCCCACAGCCCAAACATTGGGTGTGATGATGTTGACTCACAGTGGTACGGCAGTCACAGGCTGGTAAACCAGTGAGCCGATAGTTAGCCAAACATTTTCCCTTGTGGAGAGCCAATCACAACTCTCAAACATAAAATATAAATTTTGCATCCTACCTAAGACATAGCTAAATCAAATAATAGTATAAAGTAATATATTTTCGTTTTAGCTAATAACGGAAATATCTCCAATATACAATTATGATAATAAAAAATACACAAACTTAAAAATACAAAATGTTTAAACAAACAGATTAGTTCAGGGTTTATAACAGGAGAGTCTCCCATGGGAGCTCAGGTGCCATCACGTGATTCTCCCATGGTGGGACTCCAGGACGGTGCCAGGTACAGCCTGACACTAACAAGCGAGTGGTAGTTAACAAGGTAGTTTGCCAATGCGGACAGCTGCTCAACACTCGAAAGATAATATATAATGAAAAATGAAATATGAATATAAGCTTTTATGGAACAGTGTGTGATGTGAGGTTATCACCTCTGGTCCTCCGGAACAGTGTGTGATGTGAGGTTATCACCTCTGGTCCTCCGGAACAGTGTGTGATGTGAGGTTATCACCTCTGCTCCTCCGGAACAGTGTGTGATGTGAGGTTATCACCTCTGGTCCTCCGGAACAGTGTGTGGTGTGAGGTTATCACCTCTGGTCCTCCGGAACAGTGTGTGATGTGAGGTTATCACCTCTGGTCCTCCGGAACAGTATGTGATGTGAGGTTATCACCTCTGCTCCTCCGGAACAGTGTGTGATGTGAGGTTATCACCTCTGGTCCTCCGGAACAGTGTGTGGTGTGAGGTTATCACCTCTGGTCCTCCGGAACAGTGTGTGATGTGAGGTTATCACCTCTGCTCCTCCGGAACAGTGTGTGATGTGAGGTTATCACCTCTGCTCCTCCGGAACAGTGTGTGATGTGAGGTTATCACGTCTGGTCCTCCGGAACAGTGTGTGATGTGAGGTTATCACCTCTGCTCCTCCGGAACAGTGTGTGATGTGAGGTTATCACCTCTGCTCCTCCGGAACAGTGTGTGGTGTGAGGTTATCACGTCTGGTCCTCCGGAACAGTGTGTGATGTGAGGTTATCACCTCTGGTCCTCCGGAACGAGTGTTAAGCGGAGATGAGGAAGAAAAAACTGTAAGATATACTCTTGGAGAGAGAAGTCATGGGTGACATGTTAATCACGGGTGACATGTTAGTCATGGGTGACATGTTAGTCACGGGTGACATGTTAATCACGGGTGACATGTTAGTCATGGGTGACATGTTAGTCACGGGTGACATGTTAGTCACGGGTGACATGTTAGTCACGGGTGACACCACATAGAATTCTTCAAAGGAATTTGCCTAAGGAAGTAGTAAAGGATGTCGAACTACTGTCACTTGAAGAGACCTTAACAGTGCTCTTGACAGGTTTACGCCGGAGAAGTCACTTTTTGAGTCGGACTTCTCAGAGGAACTTATGGCAAGCGACATATGCTTTCTCGCATTGTGAGCCAGCGATTGTCTTCCTGTCTCTGTTACTGTCTGAGTCGTTGCTCCAGCAACTTGTGTTGTGGCTCAGCTAAGTAGGCATGGAGAAGCGGCTCGTCTGAACCTCAAGACATGCTTTGAAAACGACGGTTTTCTCGCCACATTGTCTCGTCCTGCTGCATTTTCTGAGTATCTCACTTGGAACTTCTTCGTCGCCTGGAGTAGAGGTCATTTTGGAGGTATTCATGTCCAGCAGACGGACATGAACGTAGAGACGCGACCGACACTTCAGGAAGAGCCAGATGCTCTTCGTATTCACTTCAAAACGTCGTTGTTAGTGATGCCTGGGGAAAGGTTTCACTTCCAGCATTAGTATTTCCTGCATGCTTCCTGACATACTAGCCTCTATATTACAAGCTAGTCCCTGATCAGAAGTTGGTATACGTATAACACACTAGTCCCTGTTTAATAAGCTAGTCCCTGAGCAGAAGTCTGCACTCGTCTGACACTAGCCTGACAAACTAGTCCCTGAGCAGACGTCTGCTTATGCTTGCACCAGACTGGTAAACTGGGGAGCATTTTTGAAAACCTGATTATCGGTTCTGAGAAGCAAGTAAGTCTGGTGCGGATGACACTGGTGGAGCAGTGTCATGAGCAGAAGTCAGCACACTTCTGACACACTAGTCCCTGAGCAGAGGTCAGCTTGTACTTCCGACAGATTGGTAAACTGTGAGTCTCTCTGAGCAGAAAATGGCTATATGCTGAATGTGCATAAAAGGTTTCAGAATATTGATGATATGAAGGTGAGGCGCGTATGTGTGAAAGACAACGCTGCCCCCACCTGGGTTCATCTTCTATTAGTGTTTCGTCATCACCCTCGTCTGTGTCCATCGCTGTGGTGGCGCCGTGTTCTTGGTTGCCACGTACGCCACTGTTCAACAGTGTCTGGCCCACAGTCTGTGGCCCCTTTGATGGTTAGCAGACTGTTCAAGTCCTGGCTGTCTCTCGCCAACTTCAGTTTTCACTGATAAAGTGTTTTGACTGATCTAGTGTTATTTATGTTCATCGTGTATCTACTAGTGTCAACTTTTAGTGTTGAGCAAGCGGTTGCTGGTTAGAAAATTATTACTGAAAAGAACTTCATGGGGTAATGTCAGAGGTGTCGCCGCCTCTTGACTTCTTTTCCTGTCTCGGAGCAGTGTGGTGAGCTCCAGCTACCGGACCCACTCACTTCTTCAGTGCTCTAAAGAAAAAAGTGCTGGTGTTATTGACTGGGCGATATTATCCGTCTATAAGGCTAGCAAGACTCAGCTACGGTAATCGTGAGTCTGACGCTTGAACCTTCTGCCGTTTCTGCGCTGTGAGTTGAACAAGATGCGGTGGATAGCGGTCCGTTGTCAGTGTTTCAACGTTCTACCATTGTTCAAGACTTGCCAGGTGTTGAGGCTTAAGAGATGATCACAGATGATCCACCGTCAGGATCACAGCGGAAAGATTGTTAATTGGACTTCTGGATGTAAAACTGAAGAACTTTACACAAGAATTTGGCCCTCATGGAGTTTAACTCCGACAATGTCGGGAATTGTGTGTGTAGTCGATGTCCAGGAAAAAAGTAGTTAGACTGTTGGGTTTAGTCCTGACTCTTTCTCTTCTCCTTAAGCTCTTCCTCTCACCGGCTATTCTTCGTCTGTCCCCACTTCCCCCTCGTCCCTAGTGGGTCCTTACCTGAGAGTCTGAACTAACTAACTAACGATGTCCAGGAGCTTGTCTGCTGATGACTGCTTTTTGTGATCGTCTTAGTCTGTTCCCTTACCAAGCTTAACTTTGTTGAAGTTTATGTTCATCCCACCTGAGCGGTCGAGTGCCCCCCCTTCCTTTTACTTATACTTTAATATTTAAAGATTTTTGCCTAGCTGAAGTACTTGTCTGTTAAAGTTAGAGTATTCACCAAGTATGTGGTAAAGATAACGTAAAAGTTAATGCAATGTCTCGTCCCTAAGTACTGGGCATTGAATTTTTTGGCTTGCGTTTTTTGGCAAAAAGTAAAGTAAATGCTTTTCCCTTTTTTTTTTGCTCCTTTTATATGTTGTATTAATTAGAATTTTTTGTCGTCTACAGCCACATGATTATTGTAACTTCAGGAGAATCCTGAGGACATGTTCGAAAGCGGACGTTAAGAATTTATGCCACCATGGCTATGACTCTTGCTGCTTTCCGCTGACATCCTCTGCTTCAAAGCGTCACCTGAGAGCACTGTTGTGAATCTACCTCTAAGAAAGGAAGCTTAGTCACTGCGTCTTCACTTCCATTGTATGGTGACTCGTGAGGATCCTGGCTTTGATGGAAAAATAGAAATTAACATTCAATATAAGTGTCTAAGTCAGATGGAAAGCTTGTAGTTTATTTATTTTTCATTAAGGTTTCGTACACCCTCTTTGGTGCCACACTTAGTCGTCGAGGGGATTGTTACGCCCTGTCATAGTTTAATGTTAAAACAAGGTTTTCACTTAATATTATACTCAAGGTTTCTTTAATAATAGCTAAATTAAAGGTTCCTTTTGTTTATAATATTAAATGACTCTATATTATACGACTATGACTGGGTATTGTTTGTGAATGTGTTTAGGAAACTAGGTGACTTAAAGAGTGAAGGTGTGAAGTACTGAGCAACTCGTTTGTTCCCCCCTCCCCCCTATACCGAGTAGAGGTCAAACCTGAGTTCTTCAGGTCGCTCTCCCTGGTTGATGAGCATAACCTCAAAGGTCTTGGAGTTCTTCAGTTCGTACTCCTTTGGATGAGGCATAACCAGTGCTCTAGTGAGTACTTAACAGTTCACGTAGGATATAGTGACTCATGAACAGTGATCCAAGTGACCTCCAGTGCAGTGATACCAGTGACCTCCAGTGCAGTGATACCAAGTGACCTCCAGTGCAGTGATACCAAGTGACCTCCAGTGCAGTGATACCAAGTGACCTCCAGTGCAGTGATACCAAGTGACCTCCAGTGCAGTGATACCAAGTGACCTCCAGTGCAGTGATACCAAGTGACCTCCAGTGCAGTGATACCAAGTGACCTCCAGTGCAGTGATACCAAGTGACCTCCAGTGCAGTGATACCAAGTGACCTCCAGTGCAGTGATACCAAGTGACCTCCAGTGCAGTGATACCAAGTGACCTCCAGTGCAGTGATACCAAGTGACCTCCAGTGCAGTGATACCAAGTGACCTCCAGTGCAGTGATACCAAGTGACCTCCAGTGCAGTGATACCAAGTGACCTCCAGTGCAGTGATCCAAGTGACCTCAGTGCAGTGATACCAAGTGACCTCCAGTGCAGTGATACCAAGTGACCTCCAGTGCAGTGATACCAAGTGACCTCCAGTGCAGTGATACCAAGTGACCTCCAGTGCAGTGATACCAAGTGACCTCCAGTGCAGTGATACCAAGTGACCTCCAGTGCAGTGATACCAAGTGACCTCCAGTGCAGTGATACCAAGTGACCTCCAGTGCAGTGATTCTCCGCCTAAGTCTAGTGATAAACTTTAACTCGTTATTGACATTGTGAATTGTTTCAATTCAGAGGAAGTGTCATATATATCCTCTTTACGTGTGTTATTAAGACGGTACAGACAAAGGTAACTTGTAGTGCTTATATGAGAGTGAAAGTAAAGGCCTATTTAAAGTGTGTACACCCTCCTGAGAGTAAGGAGGTTATATTATTCTTTTATTTTACAATGTGTTCTGAAAATCTTAGTACATTCTTAAATAAAATCCTCAAAGACCTTAAAGATATCATATCGCCTGGTATTACTCAGATAAAGTAGTATTTAGTTACTTCCTAGCACCTGCTGTACTGCTGTTACGATAAGCACTAAACTAATTAGTGGTCTACAGGCCAGGATCCTAACACTTGGCCCCAGGTGAGGGCGGTGGCTTGACACCAGGTGAGGGCGGTGGCTTGACACCAGGTGAGGGCGGTGGCTTGACACCAGGTGAGGGCGGTGGCTTGACACCAGGTGAGGGCGGTGGCTTGACACCAGGTGAGGGCGGTGGCTGACACCAGGTGAGGCGGTGGCTTGACCAGGTGAGGGCGGTGGCTGACCAGGTGAGGGCGTGCGACCAGGTGAGGGCGGTGGCTTGACACCAGGTGAGGGCGGTGGCTTGACACCAGGTGAGGGCGGTGGCTTGACACCAGGTGAGGGCGGTGGCTTGACACCAGGTGAGGGCGGTGGCTTGACACCAGGTGAGGGCGGTGGCTTGACACCAGGTGAGGGCGGTGGCTTGACACCAGGTGAGGGCGTGGCTTGACACCAGGTGAGGGCGGTGGCTTGACACCAGGTGAGGGCGGTGGCTTGACACCAGGGTGAGGGGGCGGTGGCTTGACACCAGGTGAGGGCGGTGGCTTGACACCAGGTGAGGGCGGTGGCTTGACACCAGGTGAGGGCGGTGGCTTGACACCAGGTGAGGCGGTGACGTAGAGTGGCTTGACCCAGGTGAGGGCGGTGGCTTGACACCAGGTGAGCGTGGCTGCCGGTAGCGTGGCTTGACACCAGGTGAGGGCGGTGGCTTGACACCAGGTGAGGGCGGTGGCTTGACACCAGGTGAGGGCGGTGGCTTGACACACTCATTCGTGTTTTCCACTTGGTTTCTTTACAATTATTTTATTATCACCTTTCCTTACTTTGTTCAGGTCAGTGTTGATTAAGCCGCTTACAATATTTTTACCCAGTCGTTTTTTTCCAAGTTTAGTTATTGTATCTCTCTTTATCTAGCAGTTGACTTAAGTTTTCTTAATTTAAGGTCAATAGTAATTAAGTTCTTTTAGAGACCCGCTGTGACCTCTGGTGTACACAATAACATAGATGCTCAGGCTAGGTTAATAATAAGCAAAATCAAGCAAACTTATTTACACTTATTTACCACTTCTTCAGATACTGACACCATGACCTGCACTCAGCTCTACAAAGGCCTCGGTGCTGGAACAGTCATGTATGTCTGTGAATCACCTCTTCACTTCACACTCACCCAAGTTCTTGAGTTCATCAAGTCTCTACGTTTCACCTTCAGTAACAAGACTAAACTATACCACCTCTCCAGAAGCAGCTTCAAAAAGTTTGAAAATGACTCCACTGCAAACCTGCCTCCTCTATAACTCCCACCTGTGTGCTGCCCTCTGATATCCCTACTTGCCTACCCTCTCCTGCGACCTTGTAACTGTCAGCTTCTCAAGACCAAGTTGGTCCCACTAGCGCCTAGCAGCTGGGTTAAGCCCTGGCTCTTCTTCGACTGTAGACACTCCTCTCCAGTGCTATTCTTCGCCAGTCCTATCTTCCCAGCTCACCCCACATGGGGTCTTACCTAAACTCTCTTCACCTTGACTAGGTAACCAGGGTCTGCAGGTGTTAGCTGCCCTGTCCATGCTAGGGTCAGCAGAAGTTAGGTACTGTGTCCATGCCAGGGTCAGCAGGTGTTAGGTACTGTGTCCATGCCAGCTTCAGCAGGTGTTAGGTACTGTGTCCCTGCGTCACCTGGGGACTGACATCAGGTATGCTCTCTCATGGAACAGACAAGACTGGAAAGTCAGTTGTAAAGCCAGCAGGCCGGTGCTCTAACCACTGACCCATGCGTGATATTCCTCTACATGTGTAGTCACAGTGGTGGCCCATGCTAACCTTCCCAGTGTAGTATCATACCTAGGTGGATTAATCTCAGTTGTTGTCGAGTCAAATTAGGAAAAATCTCGGAAATTATTAAAAAATGAAAACTTTGACATATATTCCTGAAGTATATAAGAATAAATATAAAAAGAGATCTTTATCCTACTGCAGTGAGCCACCCGTCTACATCACCAGCTACCCACCTGTCTACATCCCAGCGACCCACCTGTCTACATCCCAGCGACCCACCCGTCTACATCACCAGCTACCCACCTGTCTACATCCCAGCGACCCACCCGTCTACATCACCAGCTACCCACCTGTCTACATCCCAGCGACACACCCGTCTACATCCCAGCGACTCACCAGTCTACATCCCAGCGACCTACCTGTCTACATCCCAGCAACCCGCCTGTTTACATCCCAGCGACCCACCTGTCTACATACCAGCGACCAACCCGTTTACAACCAAGCGACCCACCTGCCTACATCCCAGTGACTCACCTGTCTACATCCCAGCAACCCGCCCGTCTACATCCCAGCAACCCACCCGTCTACATCCCAGCGACCCACCCGTCTACATCCCAGCGACCCACCTGTCTACATCCCAGCGACACACCCGTCTACATCCCAGCGACTCACCTGTCAACATCCCAGCGACCCACCTGACTACATCTCAGCGACCCACCTGTCTACATCCCAGCGACCTACCTGTCTACATCCCAGCGACCTACCTGTCTACATCCCAGCGACCCACCCGTATACATCCCCGCGACCCACCCGTCTACATCCCAGAGACCCACCTGTCTACATCCCAGCGACTCACCAGTCTACATCCCAGCGACTCACCAGTCTACATCCCAGCGACCTACTTGTCTACATCCCAGCAACCCGCCTGTTTACATCCCAGCGACCCACCTGTCTACATACCAGCGACCCACCCGTTTACAACCCAGCGACCCACCTGTCTACATCCCCGCGACCCACCCGTCTACATCCCAGCGACCCACATGTCTACATCCCAGTGACTCACCTGTCTACATCCTAGCAACCCGCACGTCTACATACCAGCGACCCACCTGTCTACATTCCAGCGACCCACCTGTCTACATCCCAGCGACCCACCCGTCTACATCCCAGCGACCCACCTGTCTACATCACAGCGACACACCCGTCTACATCCCAGCAACCCACCTGTCAACATCCCAGCGACCCACCTGACTACATCTCAGCGACCTACCTGTCTACATCCCAGCGACCTACCTGTCTACATCCCAGCGACCTACCTGTCTACATCCCAGCGACCCACCCGTCTACATCCCAGCGACCCACCTGTCTACATCCCAGCAACCCGCCCGTCTACATCCCAGCAACCCACCCGTCTACATCCCAGCGACCCACCCGTCTACATCCCAGCGACCCACCTGTCTACATCCCAGCGACTCACCTGTCAACATCCCAGCGACCCACCTGACTACATCTCAGCGACCCACCTGTCTACATCCCAGCGACCTACGTCTCTACATCCCAGCGACCTACCTGTCTACATCCCAGCGACCCACCCGTATACATCCCAGAGACCCACCTGTCTACATCCCAGCGACTCACCAGTCTACATCCCAGCGACTCACCAGTCTACATCCCAGCGACCTACTTGTCTACATCCCAGCGACCCACCTGTCTACATACCAGCGACCCACCCGTTTACAACCCAGCGACCCACCTGTCTACATCCCCGCGACCCACCCGTCTACATCCCAGCGACCCACATGTCTACATCCCAGTGACTCACCTGTCTACATCCTAGCAACCCGCACGTCTACATACCAGCGACCCACCTGTCTACATTCCAGCGACCCACCTGTCTACATCCCAGCGACCCACCCGTCTACATCCCAGCGACCCACCTGTCTACATCCCAGCGACACACCCGTCTACATCCCAGCACCCACCTGTCAACATCCCAGCGACCCACCTGACTACATCTCAGCGACCTACCTGTCTACATCCCAGCGACCTACCTGTCTACATCCCAGCGACCTACCTGTCTACATTCCAGCGACCCACCCGTCTACATCCCAGCGACCCACCTGTCTACATCCCAGCGACCCACCCCTTTGCATCTCAGCGACCCACGTGTCTACAACCCAGCGACCCACCTGTCTACATCTCAGCAACCCACCCGTCTACATCCCTGCGACCAACCCGTCTACATCCCGCGACCCACCTGTCTACATCCCAGCGACCCACCTGCCTACATCCAAGCGACCAATCTGTTTACATCCCAGCGACTCACCCGTCTACATCCCCGCGACCCACCCGTCTACATCCCAGTGACCCACCTGTCTACATCCCAGCGATTCACCAGTCTACATCCCAGCGACTCACCAGTCTACATCCCAGCGATCCATCTGTCTACATCCCAGCGACCCACCTGCTCATCCCAGCGACGCACGTGTCTACATCCCACGACCACCTGTCTCATCCCAGCGACCCACCTGTCTACATCCCAGCACCCACCTGTCTACATCCAGCGACCCACCTGTCACATCCCAGCGACCCAGTGTCACATCCCAGCGATCCATCTGTCTACATCCCAGCGACCCACCTGTCTACATCCCAGCGACCCACCTGTCTACATCCCAGCGACCCACCTGTCTACATCCCAGCGACCCACCTGTCTACATCCGGCGACCCACCTGTCTACATCCCAGCGACCCACCTGTCTACATCCCAGCGACCCATCTGTCTACATCCCAGCGACCCACATGTCTACATCCCAGCGACCCACCTGTCTACATCCCAGCGACCCACCTGTCTACAATCCAGCACGCCCTGTCGCCACAGTGGGGTTATCTTATTTAGTTGTTTTTCGCTGTTATTTCTAAAATATCTGACGATAAAGTTTTATGTCGTAAGAAAAAATTGAAAATTAATTCTGATGATGATGTTTGTATGGATGTTTGTGGTGTGAGTTAGAGTGTAAGTTAGAGTGTAAGCCAGACCGGATGTGGAGGGCGAGTCACAGCAAAACTGCCAGATATTTGCTGGTCACGCTCAGTTTTCCCTCAATATATCACAAACGACATTTTTTTTTAAGTAAGAATGTATAGAGATGAAGTTGTAGAGGAAGAAACTGTTTGTTTGCAATGGAAAAACAATATTTTTGTTTAGTTTCATGGGCACAGTACCTAACACCTGCTGACCCTGGCATGGACACAGTATCTAACACCTGCTGACCCTGGCATGAACACAGTACCTAACACCTGCTGAACCTGGCATGGACACAGTACCTAACACCTGCTGACCCTGGCATGGACACAGTATCTAACACCTGCTGACCCTGGCATGAACACAGTACCTAACACCTGCTGACCCTGGCATGGACACAGTACCTAACACCTGCTGAACCTGGCATGGACACAGTACCTAACACCTGCTGACCTGGCATGGACACAGTATCTAACACCTGCTGACCCTGGCATGAACACAGTACCTAACACCTGCTGACCCTGGCATGGACACAGTACCTAACACCTGCTGAACCTGGCATGGACACAGTACCTAACACCTGCTGACCCTGGCATGGACACAGTACCTAACACCTGCTGATCCTGGCATGGACACAGTACCTAACACCTGCTGATCCTGGCATGGACACAGTACCTAACACCTGCTGATCCTGGCATGGACACAGTACCTAACACCTGCTGATCCTGGCATGGACACAGTACCTAACACCTGCTGAACCTGGCATGGACACAGTACCTAACACCTGCTGACCCTGGCATGGACACAGTACCTAACACCTGCTGAACCTGGCATGGACACAGTACCTAACACCTGCTGACCCTTGCATGGACACAGTACCTAACACCTGCTGACCCTGGCATGGACACAGTACCTAACACCTGCTGACCCTTACATGGACACAGTACCTAACACCTGCTGACCATGGCATGGACACAGTACCTAACACCTGCTGACCCTGGCATGGACACAGTACCTAACACATGCTGAACCTGGCATTGGCACAGTACCTAACACCTGCTGAACCTGGCATGGACACAGTACCTAACACCTGCTGAACGTGGCATGGGCACAGTACCTAACACCTGCTGAACCTGGCATGGACACAGTACCTAACACCTGCTGACCCTAGCATGGACACAGTACCTAACACCTGCTGAACCTTGCAGGGACACAGTACCTAACACCTGCTGAACCTGGCATGGGCATGTACCTAACACCTGCTGAACCTGGCATGGACACAGTACCTAACACCTGCTGAACCTGGCATGGACACAGTACCTAACACCTGCTGAACCTGGCATGGACACAGTACCTAACACCTGCTGAACCTGGCATGGACACCGTACCTAACACCTGCTGACCCTGGCATGGACACAGTACCTAACACCTGCTGAACCTGGCATGGACACAGTACCTAACACCTGCTGAACCTGGCATGGACACAGTACCTAACACCTGCTGACCCTGGCATGGACACAGTACCTAACACCTGATGACCCTGGCATGGACACAGTACCTAACACCTGCTGAACCTGGCATGGACACAGTACCTAACACCTGCTGAACCTGGCATGGACACCGTACCTAACACCTGCTGACCCTGGCATGGGCACAGTACCTAACACCTGCTGAACCTGGCATGGGCACAGTACCTAACACCTGCTGAACCTGGCATGGACACAATACCTAACACCTGCTGAACCTGGCATGGACACAGTACCTAACACCTGCTGAAACTGGCAGGGACACAGTACCTAACACCTGCTGAACCTCGCATGGGCACAGTACCTAACACCTGCTGAACCTGGCATGGACACAGTACCTAACACCTGCTGAACCTTGCATGGACACAGTACCTAACACCTGCTGACCCTGGCATGGACACAGTACCTAACACCTGCTGACCCTGGCATGGACACAGTACCTAACACCTGCTGACCCTGGCATGGACACAGTACCTAACACCTGCTGACCCTGGCATGGACACAGTACCTAATACCTGCTGAACCTGGCATGGACACAGTACCTAACACCTGCTGACCCTTGCATGGACACAGTACCTAACACCTGCTGACCCTGGCATAGACACAGTACCTAACACCTGCTGACCCTGGCATGGACACAGTACCTAACACCTGCTGACCCTGGCATGGACACAGTACCTAACACCTGCTGACCCTGGCATGGACACAGTACCTAACACCTGCTGACCCTGGCATAGACACAGTACCTAACACCTGCTGACCCTGGCATGGACACAGTACCTAACACCTGCTGAACCTGGCATGGACACAGTACCTAACACCTGCTGACCCTGGCATGGACACAGTACCTAACTATCTTGCGGGAAAACCTGCAACCTGCATCTTGTTGCATGTAAGCAAGACACTGTGCAAGTCACGACAGTCGCTCTGACCAGACATACTTACGTCATCTGTCATCAACGTGACACCGACACCGTACAACACAATGGTAACTGTATTCAAATTTGCTGCTGAAGAAACCAAAAATCTAACCAAACAGCATCATGACAGTGAAGGATATGGTGTCATCATGCCAAGCACTGTATATGACAGTGAAGAATATAGTGTCTTCATTCCAAGCACTGTATATGACAGTGAAGGATATGGTGTCTTCATGCCAAGCACTGTATATGACAGTGAAGGATATGGTGTCTTCATGCCAAGCACTGTATATGACAGTGAAGGATATAGTGTCTTCATGCCAAGCACTGTATATGACAGTGAAGGATATGGTGTCTTCATGCCAAGCACTGTATATGACAGTGAAGGATATAGTGTCATCATGCCAAGCACTGTATATGACAGTGAAGGATATGGTGTCATGCCAAGCACTGTATATGACAGTGAAGGATATAGTGTCATCATGCCAAGCACTGTATATGACAGTGAAGGA
This sequence comes from Cherax destructor, assembly GCA_009830355.1. Taxonomy (NCBI): domain Eukaryota; kingdom Metazoa; phylum Arthropoda; class Malacostraca; order Decapoda; family Parastacidae; genus Cherax; species Cherax destructor. Next base: position 23,935 of record WNWK01022152.1, read on the forward strand.
TATAGTGTCTTCATGCCAAGCACTGTATATGACAGTGAAGGATATGGTGTCTTCATGCCAAGCACTGTATATGACAGTGAAGGATATGGTGTCTACCTGTAGGGTGTTCCGGGGGTCAATACCCCCGCGGCCCAGTCACTGACCAGGCCTCCCGGTGGATCAGAGCCTGATCAACGAGGCTGTTACTGTTGCCGTATCTAGTCCAACTTACGAACCACAGTCCGGCTGATCAGGTACTAACTCTACGTATCTTTCCATTTCCCTTTTGAAGACAGCCAGGGGTTTATTGGTAATTCCCCTTATGCCTGGTGGGAGGTTGTTGAACAGTCTTGGGCCCCTGACACTTATTGCGTTTTCTTTTAGTGTACTCATGGCATCCTGCTTTTCATTGGGGATATTTTGCACCATCTGTTTAGTCATTTGCTCTCATAGGGAGTGATTTGTGTGTGTAGATTTGGGACCAGTCCCTCTTAGATTTTCCATGTGTACATTATGATGTATCTCTCTCGCCTGGGTTCCAAGGAGTACAGGTCAAGAGACTCTAAACGTTCCATGTAAGGTGCTTGACTGAACTTATATGTGCAGTGAAGGTTCTCTGTACATATTCTAGATCTGTGATTTCACCTGCCTTGAGAGAACAAGTGATTTTGAAAGGATCATCATTGGCTTGGCATCCCTTGTTTTAAAAGTTCTCATTATCCATCCTATCATTTTCCTTGCAGATATGATAGTGACACTGTTGTGATCCTTAAAGGTGAGATCCTCTTGACATTAATACTCCCAACTTCATACCATTGTGGGGTTAGAGTTTGTAGTATACTTTGTTCTAGTTATTATTTCCTCAAATTATCGACAACAGAGTAATTGATATTTGTCCTCATTGGCATCATATTGTTTTCTGTTTGCCTCTTGTAAAACTTGCTTTATATCTGCTTGGAGATTTACAGTGTCCTCAATGGATGTCTCCTGCAAAACAAGACATCGTCTATGTCTGATATGAAGATGAGGAACAGGATGGGGGCAAGTACAGTGCCTTGTGGAACAGAGCTTTTCACTGTGGAAGCCGCCGACTTAACTCTGTGTTCCACTGGTTAGAAAGTTGAAGATCCATCTGCTAACTTTTCCAGTTATTACTTTCGCATGTATTTTGTGCGCTGTTACACCATGATCGCACTTGTTGAAGGCTTTTGCAAAATTTGTGTATAGTAAATTTGTATTCTGTTTGTCTTGCAATGCATCCAAGACTATGCCATAGTGGTCCAGTAGTTACCGGTCACTGTATATGACAGTGAAGGATACAGTGTCTTCATGCTAAGACAACCAAGAAGGTGAACTCTCAAATGATCTTGTGAGGTTGGAAGGATTTCATCTTTCAATTTAGCTTGGATCCTTGGGCTGTGTCATGGGTGGCAGTGGAAGCTGACAACTATGGTTGCTGCCTCATCTGTACCTCACATGTCTCCAGGTCAGGCTTGTGTACGAGCTATCCCACTATATTAACATACTGTACCTTGGCAAAAATACTCTTTATAACCTTGATACAACAAGTATAACAAATTCTTATGAGTTTTTAACGATTTTCCTCCAACATTCAACTGAGTAAAAAACGATAATGTTATTAAGAAGTTCATTATGAAGTTGACAGATCACACGACATCTTTAAGACAAAATGGAAATACAGCTCATTTTTGGTTACAGTATTTTGATCTTGACTGTAAAACTGCACGTCACTGAGGTCGAGTGAAAATGAAACTGGAATCTTCATTTAGAGCGCATACGATCTGTTACCCATTTTTTATGTTAGTGGACATATTATGTATGCTAAATCCTGGCATCTCTATCTCCAAGATGAATTTCACAGAGTTACATCAGAATTATACTTCAAAATTCAACGTTCAGAATAATACTGGCGTGGTGTATAGTCTGATATAACAGTCAGACAGATTATGTTGAAAAATATCAAGAGTAATAGAGGCATCACTCAAGAGGGTTCACACAGAGTCTGATGAGTGAATATATCTTGGGTTCACGTATGAGTGGTTCAGAGCAGCAGCAGCTTCCAATACACTCAACTGAAGGATTTAAGGATATTAAGGATGAAAAAAAATATTTAGAAGGCTGTTATAAAGCTTCAGAATCACTGCTCATTCATCAAGACAAGATCTTGTGTCTCAAGTGGTGTCGCTGCTCCTCAAAATATAAGTTGTTTCAGAGTTACAAATATTTTCAAGATAATGAAAGAATCTCGGAAAGATAAATGAACATTTGGTAAACTTAGAGAGCAGTCTTGCAAAAGAGTGAAGTCAGTTTGTTTAAAAAACACCAGTAATAAAGTTGTAGGTGAAATTATATAGGCTGATAACCACCACTTAGTACAGACAATAATTTGCGTTGTAAAGTTACGGGAAGACGTGAAGACGTTTCAGTCGTGAATTGACGTCTGTTTCACTTTCATATTTGATGAGAAAGACAGAGACGTTGTCTCTGTATTAGATGTTCAACACTGCTAAACAACGAGCTATGAATCGACCCCTGCAACCACAAATAGGTGAGTACAGTGATGGAAGTAGGTTGATTCATCATGTATAGTGACCACAACGTATTACGGTCTCAGGTAATCAAGGCCTGTTAACCTGGTCGTAATGGGACTTGGAGGTAAAATAAACACAGCAGTAATCTTTGAATTGTATTTTCCTTCACCGAGTATGAACAGATGTATTTACAATATGTACACTATGTACAAGAGGTTGGAAAATAAGTGAATCACGGTAATCAAGAGGCAAGACAACAGCCTAAAGACAGACAACCGTGCTCAACCAGCAGCTGGATGAATCTGGCAAGAGTGAATCGTGAGTGCTACCACATCTCCTTCGCAGTTGTCAGACCCACAAGATGATTGATTGAACCAAGGTAGTGCTTTAATAATGGGGCCCCCTTAATCGTTAAACCCTTAGCACCCAGTTCGCTCGTTGGGGAGGCAGCCTATTTGAGAGTGTGTACATGCGCTGAATAAATGTAACGTACTCATTGCATTCCACACCCCCACCCCAAAAGGGGCTCTAATGGCCAGGACTAGGCTTTCACCTCCATGGGTAAAGTGCCGCCATGGCAAGGTACAATAATGGAACCGCCTTTCCTCACCCATCCCACTCATTGCATAGAGCTCAACTTTTTCGAGACAAAGTCAAACTCTAAACTTAGAGTGAGACAGTAGGCCTAACGAAGGTTCAAGATACCTGCAGACAGTAGCAGAATATCCCCTCACTAAAAAAAAACCCACACAACAATATATATATAAAGGGAAAAAAAAGAGCTATTTTACCCATAGTCCCTAACACATCCTAACCTAATACATTTTAACTTTTTAAATTCTTGACCACTTGAGGTGACTGACCCATGTAGACCTCGAAATGCTCTAATGCCAGTATCAGCATGAAGGCTTCTTTTTCAATTGTAGAGTAGGCCCTCTGGTGAGGTTGGTATTTGCCAGAATAATAAGCCACAGGCTGAAACTCATCGTCCCCTGGTGGCAGCGGTGGGATACAACGTGGCACACTTGCACACGTTTTTCCTACTCACATCCAGTTCATAAGAAAACATTATGGTAAAGTTGTAGCAGTAATTTTTGATGGATATTCAACAATTCAGATCAGTACAAAATCCATCGAGTGTCAACAACGACTTTTGAGACTCATTTTAGGTAAAATATTATTTGATGAAAACTTTTCTCTAACTGAGCTTCAAGAAAAGTTGTTAAGTATTCTAAGGAAGAACAGCGTCTGATTATACAAGTGAAACAAAACATTCAGAATGAAGGTGTTTAGAGGAGCCAGCTTGCCATTGATGATGCTGATGAACCAACTGTTCAGAGTTCAGTCAGTAAATGTAACGAAGATGACAGGAAGTGGGTCTTCTTACCTTGCTTCTTGCTCTTACTCCAGAAGACAGATATTATCTTCTTGAAAGAAATGGAAACCACCAAAAGCGAGTATACAGTGTCGAGACCAACAATGTTCCAATGTTTTAAATAACATCAAAGAATCAACTTTGTTCATTCATTCAGTGGCTGTGATACAACATCCTCTTCTTATGGACTTGCAAAAATATAAACGGTCAGTCTCCTGATCGAAGATAATATTTTACAAGTGACTGTGATGATAAACCATACCACGGGTGGGGATAGAACCCGCGGTCAGAGAGTCATAAAACTCCAGACCGACGCGCTAGCCACTGGACCAGCTGGCTACAACAAGATTCATCCCACTACGTATATTTATACTCCAGAGGAAGGTTACCATAGGCACCACTGTGACCACAAATGCAAGTTTTTTCAGACGAATCTGCAGCTAGCATAGCCGTGACGAACTCTAGCTCAAGTCCCCTCAAAGCCGTTAACGTGACTCACGAAATCGTAATGACTCTCTGATCGCGGGTTCTAACCTCTCCTGTGGTATGGTTTGTTTGCAATCGTGTCGTTACGATTTCGTGAGTCAGACTGTGTTGATATTCAACAATCGTGAGTCAACTCATCATGAAGCTGCAGCACCTGAAGAACGGATCATCATCGCAATATATAATACAACAATCAGTGTAAGAAATGTCAGTTATTATAGATCAGTATGTTTTAACAGATCAGTCAGCCACTCAGACCTTGTGTTTTTATCAAGTCTTCCCGCACCTCAACAGCTAAACAACAGACTTATCGTGTTTATCAGGTAGTTCAGACGTGGCCTGAGTTGTGGCGCTGAAACACATCGTAATTCTTTATCAACTGTTTATACAACGACATCTTAAGAGTTGTTTCATGAGGCTGCAGACTAGGCTGTGGGAAGCTGTGTTAACGCTCATTTCCACTCTTCTATTTCAATGTGCAAAAAAATTCTTGAATTAGAAGAGGATGCCATAGATGAGCTTGGTGTAACAGATGAAGAGAAGAATTAAGCCTACTGGGGATTAGGCCTACTGGTGAAACCACTCAGAAAAAAAAAACCGCGCTAATGACTAGACTAGCTCATGACGTGTGGAAATAATTCAGTTTATATATGATTCAATAAAACCAATACTACGTCTTAAAAATAAGAATCTCATTTTCGTAAATAGAGAATTTACAACTCTACAACTTCATCTCTATAGATTTTTACTAAAAAAAAAAAAAAATTTGTCATTCGTGAGATATTAGAAGAAAGTGAGCGTGAGCAGCCAACTTCCGGCAGTGTGCTCAAACTCGCCCTCCACATCCGGCAGTGTGCTCAAACTCGCCCTCCACATCCGGCAGTGTGCTCAAACTCGCCCTCCACATCCGGTCTGGCTTACACATAAACTATAGAATATACGACTAACATTCATACAAGCAATTTTGTTCAAAATTTCTACCTGGAGTCTACCTGGAGAGAATTCCAGGGGTCAACGCCCCCGCGGCCCGGTCCGTCACCAGGCCTCCTGTTGGACCAGAGCCTGATCAACCAGGCTGTTACTGCTGGCCGCACGCAGTCCAACGTACGAACCACAGCCCGGCTGGTCAGGTACCGACTTTAGGTGCCTGTCCAGTGCCTGCTTGAAGACAGCCAGGGGTTTGTTGGTAATCCCCCTGATGTATGCTGGGAGGCAGTTGAACAATCTTGGGCCCTGACACTTATTGTGTTGTCCCTCAACGTGCTAGTGGCACCCTGCTCTTCATTGGGGATGTTACATCGCCTGCCGAGTCTTTTGCTTTCGTAGGAGTGATTTTTGTGTGCAAGTTTGGTACTAATCCCTCGAGAATTTTCCATTGGTATATAATAATTTATCTCTCCCGCCTGCGTTCTAGAGAGTACAGGTTTAGGAACTTCAAGCGTTCCCAGTAGTTGAGGTGGTTTATCGCACTTATGCGTGCGGTGAAGGTTCTCTGCACATTTTCAAGGTCAGCAATTTCACCCGCCTTGAAAGGTGCAGTTAGTGTGCAGCAATATTCCAGCCTAGATAGAACAAGCGATCTGTAAAGTGTCAACATGGGCTTGGCATCCCTGGTTTTGAAGGTTCTCATTATCCATCCTGTCATCTTTCGAGCAGATGCAATTGCTACTTTGTTATGGTCCTTGAAGGTGAGATCCTCTGACATGATCACTCCCAGGACTTTGACATTAGTTTTTCGCTCTATTGTGTGGTTGGAATTAGTTTTGTACTCCGATGAGATTTTAATTTCCTCACGTTTTCCGTATCTGAGTAATTGAAATTTCTCATCATTGAACTTCATATTGTTTTCTGCAGCCCATTTAAAGATTTGGTTTATGTCTGCTTGGAGTCTTGCAGTGTCTTCAACGGTGGACACTGTCATACAGATTCGGGTGTCATCTATCGCAATTTTTCTCAGGAGATTGTTGTAGTGGGAGGGAGGAGGTTGTTGTAGTGGGAGGGAGGAGATTGTTGTAGTGGGAGGGAGGAGGTTGTTGTAGTGGGAGGGAGGAGATTGTTGTAGTGGGAGGGAGGAGGTTGTTGTAGTGGGAGGGAGGAGATTGTTGTAGTGGGAGGGAAGAGATTGTTGTAGTGGGAGGGAGGAGGTTGTTGAAGTGGAAGGGAGGAGATTGTTGTAGTGGGATGGAGGAGATTGTTGAGTGGAGGAGAGGTTGTTGTAGTGGAGGGAGAGATTGTTGTAGTGGGAGGGAGGAGGTTGTTGTAGTGGAGAGGAGAAGATTGTTGTAGTGGAAGGAAGGGGAGTGAGGAGAGATTGTTGTAGTGGGAGAAGGAGGTGTTTAGTGGAGGAGAATTGTTGTAGTGGAGGGAGAGATTGTTGTAGTGGAAGGAGGAGTTGTTGTAGTGGAGAGGAGAGGAGGATTGTTGTAGTGGGAGGGAGGAGATTGTTGTAGTGGGAGGAGGAGATTGTTGTAGTGGAGGGAGGAGATTGTTGTAGTGGGAGGGAGTGAGGATTGTTGTAGTGAGGAGGGAGGAGATTGTTGTAGTGGAGGAGGAGTTGTTGTAGTGGAGGGAGGAGATTGTTGTAGTGGGAGGAGGAGATTGTTGTAGTGGGAGGGAGGAGGTTGTTGTAGTGGAGGGAGGAGTTGTTGTAGTGGAGGGAGGAGGTTGTTGTAGTGGAGGGAGAGATTGTTGTAGTGGAGATTTTGGAAGGAGGAGGTTGTTGTAGTGGGAGGGAGGAGGTTGTTGTAGTGGGAGGGAGGAGGTTGTTGTAGTGGGAGGGAGGAGTTGTTGTAGTGGAGGGAGAGATTGTTGTAGTGGAGGAGGAGTTGTTGTAGTGGGAGGAGGAGTTGTTGTAGTGGGAGGGAGGAATTGTTGTAGTGGAGGGAGGAGATTGTTGTAGTGGAGGAGGAGGTTGTTGTAGTGGGAGGGGGGAGATTGTTGTATGGAGGAATGTTAGGAGGGAGATTGTTGTAGTGGGAGGAGATTGTTGTAGTGGAGGAGATTGTGTAGTGGAGGAGGAGATTGTTGTAGTGGGAGGAGGAGATTGTTGTAGTGGGAGGGAGGAGATTGTTGTAGTGGGAGGGAGAGAGTTGTTGTAGTGGGAGAGGAGATTGTTGTAGTGGGAGGGAGGAGATTGTTGTAGTGGGAGGGAGGAGGTTGTTGTAGTGGGAGGGAGGAGATTGTTGTAGTGGGAGGGAGGAGATTGTTGTAGTGGGAGGGAGGAGATTGTTGTAGTGGGAGGGAGGAGGTTGTTGTAGTGGGAGGGAGGAGATTGTTGTAGTGGAAGGAGTAGGTTGTTGTGGTGGGAGGGAGAAGGTTGTTGTAGTGAGAGGGAGGAGGCTGTTGTAGTAGGAGGGAGGAGGTTGTTGTGGTGGGAGGGAGGAGGTTGTTGTGGTGGGACTGAGGACGTTGTTGTGGTGGGAAGGAGGAGGTTGTGGTGAGGGGAGAGGTTGTTGAGTGGAGGGACGAGGTTGTGTAGGAGAAAGGGAGGGAGGAGGTTTTTGTAGTGGAAGGGAATAGGTTGTTGTAGTGGGAGGGAGAAGGTTGTTGTAGTGGGAGGAGTTTGTTGTGTTGGGAGGGAGAACGTAGTTGTAGTGGGAGGGAGGAGGTTGTTGTGATGGGAGGAAGGAGGTTGTTGTAGTAAGAGGGAGGAGGTTATTGTGGTGGGAGGGATGATGTTGTTGTAGTGTGAGGGAGGAAGTTGTTGTGGTGGGAGGGAGAAGGTTGTTGTAGTGAGAGGGATGACGTTGTTCTAGTGGGAGGGAAAAGGTTGTTGTAGTGGGAGGGAGGAGGTTGTTGTAGTGGGAGGGAGGAGGTTGTAGTGGGAGGGAGGACGTTGTTGTGGTGGGAGGGAGGAGGTTGTTGTGGTGGGAGGAGGTTGTTGTAGTGGGAGGGAGGAGGTTGCTGTAGTGGGAGGGAGGAGGTTGCTGTAGTGGGAGGGAGGAGATTGTTGAAGTGGGAGGGAGGACGTTGTAGTAGTTGGAGGGAGGAGTTGTTGTAGTGGGAGGGAGTAGGTTGTGTAGTGGGAGGGAGGAGGTTGTTGTGGTGGGAGGCAGTAGGTTGTTGTAGTGGGAGGGAGAAGGTTGTTGTAGTGGGAGGAGGTTGTTGTAGTGGGAGGGAAGAGGTTGTTGTAGTGGGAGGGAGGACGTTGTTGTAGTGGGAGGAAGGACGTTGTTGTAGTAGAAGGGAGGACGTTGTTGTAGTGGGAGGGATGAGGTTGTTGTTTTGGGAGAAATGAGGTTGTGGTAGTGGGAGGGAGGAGGTTGTTGTAGTGGAGGGAGGAGGTTGTTGAAGTGGGAGAGGAGTGTTGTAGTAGGGAGGAGGTTGTTAGAGGGAGAGAAGGTTGTGGAGGGAGGGAGGATTGTTGTAGTGGAGGAGGAGGTTGTTGTAGTGGGAGGGAGGAGGTTGTTGTAGTGGGAGGGAGGACGTTGTTGTAGTGGGAGGGAGGACGTTGTTGTAGTAGAAGGGAGGACGTTGTTGTAGTGAGAGAGAGGAGTTTGTTGTAGAGGGAGGGAGAAGGTTGTTGTAGGGAGGGATGAGATTGTTGTAATGGGAGGGAGGAGGTTGTTGTAGTGGGAGGGAGAAGGTTGTTGTAGTGGGAGGGAGGAGATTGTTGTAGGAGGAGGAGGGTTTTTGTAGTGGGAGGAGGAGGTTGTAGGGAGGTGAGTTTTGAGTGGGGGGG